>CM069912.1:121028383-121327554 GCA_036172215.1 Camellia granthamiana | reverse complement strand
AAATGATAGTTCTAGTTATATCAAAGTAATGATGGGATATACGAAACAGAATAGTTATACAGAATGATGTGTCAAAATGATATTCATTCATTTTAAATCAAAAGACTCATGAAAGTGACTTGCTATTTCAAAACTGCCATTGACACGCCATTCTAGTGGACTTTTTTGTACATAAATTCTGTTTGCAAATCAGTTTTCTTTCTTATCTAGTTTAGAGCAGATTGGATTGTATGAATGAAATTTAACTCTTCATCTCCTATGCGGACAGGTGTTGTCAATTGGGGATAAAAATGACGGAGAAGAGCAAGCGAAGTGCATTTGTGTTAATCCGGGAAGACTGGCTAGGGGAGAAGGAGCGGGTTTCTTCGTGGAGCTTAACTACGGGGGAAGCCCTGATTCAACTAGTGCTTCAGTTATAAGCATATGGACCTTAAACTACCGCGTGTAGTGATTCAACAGTTGCAGATGATATCAGTTTGTTTGGAAGCAAACTAGAGACCTATCATAGTGGACACCAAATTCTAACGGAGGAGCTTAGCACCATGAAGACTGTTTAGGGAGTGCTGTCATGTAGTACTAGTTTCACATCACAATTAAGGTGATGTTACTAACATGATGTTCTATTAATGTATTATTATTGTCTTTTCAAGGTGGCAATGATTTCGCTCTTTACCAACCAAAAAAAAGAAGGGAAAAGGAAAAGAAAAGAAAAGTCGTTTTTGGTTGTGTTTTTGTTTTCTTTTATTTTTGCTTTTCATGTTTTAAGAAATACAAGCAATGAAAAGTTTGACAATCATTTTTATTTTGCACGAAAATAATTGTTATTTTTGAAAAGGCAAATGCTAATAAATGTCTTTGTGGCAAATTGTCTTGGAAATAGTTAAAAAATGTTTAAAAAATAATATTTTGAATTCAGCTAAATAAAAAAAAGTGTGTTGTTTTTTTTTAACCCAAGGGGTTGTGGCATTGTGGTAAGGCCTTGGGGTTTAAGCCCTAAGGTCACAAGTTCAATTCCCCCCTTGGGCCAATCTCCTGGGCGAAGCACTGTTGGTTAGGAGGTTGGACCTCAAGTTGTCTAGTCAGCACTTGGTGTGGGTTCAATGCTCCCCCGCTGTGCGAGGTTGGACCTCAAGTTGTCTAGTCAGCACTTGGTGTGGGTTCAATACTCCCCCGCTAAGCAGAGCTTGTCTTGGGAGGTCGGGACAAGTTCCCAGGTTATAGTCTCCTCGCTCGGAACGGCTAACAGGACACCTTGGTGATCTCCCCCCGCTGTGCGAGTCCTGACTTAAGCGGAGCTTGTCTTGGGAGGTCGGGACAAGTTCCCAGGTTATAGTCTCCTCGCTCGAAACGGCTAACAGGACACCCTTGGTGATCTCTGCAAGGGGCGCTGCCTTGGACCTGCGGGAGGGTAGGGAGGATTTTCCTGTAACACAAAAAAAAAAAAAAAAAAAAAAAAAAAAAAAAAGTGTTTTGATTTCAATAAGCCTCTTTATTTCTTGCGTGTCATTAACACTTGTTTAGAATTATTTTTTCAAAAAATAGGTGTTTACAGAAAAAAAATAATAATAATAAATAAATAAATAAATTCCTTAAAAGTAATTTTCAGGAATAGTTTGCCTAAGAAATTTTTTTGTTTTTGTTTTTGTTTTTGTTTTTTTATAAACTAATTGTAAATAAAAACATGAAATCATAATCAAATTTGGCAGTTGTAATCTAGGTCATTATTGAGGAAGGGGTGTTTTATTTTAATTTAATTGGTGGCTAAATTTGTGGTTAGTTTAGTTGCTCCACCATCCGCCTTCCAATCCAAAAATAGGGAATATGCTGAAGAATATGATTTGTATTACAAAGCTCTTATGAAAAAACATCTCTGTAAAAATTATCCTATCGTTTAAAAAATTTATATTAATTGTGTGCTTAATGAATAGTAAAAATTAAATGAATATATGACCTTTAAAAATAAAAAATAATAATGAATAAATTATAAAAGATCATTGGACAGACATTAGACACATAAATATTCCTGGTTTATTAGATAATTTCTACTACATAGTGGGTCTACCAATCGAATCCTCTCTGCATATTCCAAAGCTGTCATCCTTCATACACAACCACTAGCCTTTTGTCAATTTTATTTTTTTAATAAATTGAATGCTTTTAACACTGTTATCTTTCTTTTCTTTTCCTTATTTCTTTTTTTCACAATTGATTAGTGCCGTATCATTATTTATGATGAACATAAATTATTTTGAGTCATTTTATGAAAAAAAATAAATTATAATGTGAGAAAACATCTATATTATCTTTCCAAAGAGGAAGAGATAGGAACTTAAAACTCTATTTTGCCTTCGTTTGGCAACTTGGGTTGGGTTGGGTTGGGTTAGGTTGGGTTGGGTTGGGGATTATTTTAGTCACTAAAAGATAAAAAATATGTTTTTTAATCTAATAAGATAAAACATCACATCCAATCCATAATCATTATATTCTTTCTCTCACAAAAATTAAAAAAACCAAAAAGTCTATCTCAAATGAGGTTTTTTAGCCCCAGACTAAAATAATCAAGAAGTTAAAAAGTCAAAAAATCAACTCACTTCCCAAACAAAACCCTTTAAGTGATTATTTGATAGTTTTGGAGTACTATTACATACTATTTATCACTTAAAACTTGTTCAATTGTTTTCCAAAATTCAAACAAAAAGTATTGGGTTTCACTACTTTAACCAATAACAATCAAGTAGAGGCACCAAGTAAATTTGCTCCAAGTCCACCATATAATTTTGAGATTTTTACCAGCTAATCCCAATAATTGAATCTATTAAAAATTAGCAATACTTTGCCATGCTCTCATGTCCTTGGACATGGGAATTAGACAAATATGGAGCTTAAGCACATGCTCAAAAGCCAACAACTGTACCTGAGTTCTTGTAATATAGCATTTTGAGTACCTTTAATACTAATAGTGTGATCAAAACAAGTCAATTAGTATCGTACTGAGCATGTTAGATACCGCATTTCTATTTCTCGTATCAGAACAATTCATGTTCCTAGTACTGTAGGATTAGAGATATTCAGTTATAAGCACATATTAGGACTTGAAGTGTATCCAGAGAAATGGAGGAACCATCTTGCAATGTTAATGATTGGATGGTGCGAATCATCTGATTGGTTTGATCACACTTCACAGTATGTTCTTTGTAAGCAAATCACAGATGATGTTGCAATGATCCCAACAAAACTATGTCAGGAGTTGCAGTGCTCCATATATCCCATCTAGAAGATCTATCATTCAGTACTAGAAGTAGACATACCTTATGCAGTTTCGTCTCCATTGAAGCAGAGATAACATTTCCCCCAGTCACTGTGGTGGAGGTCCGAGAGGAATCATGGACCATTCTTTTCTTCAGTATCTTTTTCATGAGACATATTGCAGATTTATTTGTTTCCTTGTCTGCCTTCTTTTCTCCGCTCTCGCATTTAGCGACAGAATTTTCCTCTGTCATTTTTGTCCTCTGAAACAGCTCCCCAAGTGATGTTCTATGTTCCTTCTTTGTTTCTGGCAACTCAATTGCTGACCCAAGCAGATAGCCCTGGAGTGGACACATTGTTGTTCTGTTCCCACTGGTCTCTGTGCCTTCCAATGTCTTGCCACTCAGTGTAATGGTGCTAACATGACTGTTTCTCCCAGATGAGTCATTGCAACCATCTTCTTTACCTTCAACTCCTAGCACCTTCTCCAACTCATCATTAATCGGCTTCAAATCATGCTCTGTTACTTCTGTTTCTTTTTCAGTTATGTTCTCAACAGAGATGGAGAATGTTGGTGTTGATGATGGGTCAGCGATGACTGTGTCTGAACCAAGAGTACCAATGGTAAGGAAGCCATGGAAGAGCTGAGAAATCGCAGCCGATGACTCTTCTTCAAAGTCATCTTCTTCTATGGCAAATGATTTTCGAAGATGGTTGTATCTCTGTGATTTGCCTAAGGTCTTAGTACCATAGTTTGCCTTTATGTCGTACTGCTGCTCATCCAGTGATGGCTTCTCTGAAAGACAATTAGAAGAATTCCATGACTGAAGAAATGTTAAATAATTGGGATAAAGGTGAAGATGACTACCATTGGCATAAATATGATTAGGCGTGCACATGGGTTGCTTTGGTTCTAGTTAGCCTTAAACTCAGAACCAAACCAATCATGATCAGTCCCAGGTTTTTGGGTGCAGGACAGAACCAATCATGCACTGGAACCAAAACCAAACCAAGCCAACCCGATTTAGCATCGGGTTTGTTTGGATTGGAACTGTAGTTCCACTATACTAAAATAAGTGAATCAATCGGCAATAAATGATTAGAATAAACAAATCTTAAACATTTTAACGTAACACAGACATAGAGCAACAAAGTACTGCTTTAAAATTTAATATTGTTTACAAAATATTGTTCAGAGACGATTGCCAAGAATAGAGAAATCACCCGCAGCGGCTCAGCTTGTAGTAGTGTAGTGGATGAAGGTAGGAAATGAAAGATTAGATTAGACATTACTTTTCTCTTATTTATGAAATGATCAGGTGCAATCAAGTCCACCTTAGTATTTGCAATAGACCAATTACATAAAGACATGTCAACAACGTTAGAATTTTATGCAATATATATAGATTTGGATCTTGGATTGCTTCAGTTTAAGCGCGGCTTAAACAGCCGAACCAATATATTGAAAAAGCCGAACCAACTCAACTCATAGAGGTTGGATTAGAAACATGACTTACCCCAATGGCAAAATCCTTGAGTGCTTCACTAGGCCTTAATTTGCGATGCATCCAACCAAGTAACTCCAATCAAGATATGCAAATATGAAGTCATAAAATACTGGAAACAATTTTTGTCTTCCAAAGTTCAACAGAAATTGGGGTTACCTTCATTTTTGTGATCTTTCTTCAAAGAACTTGATTTAGATTACACTACAAGAAAATTGGCCTATAACCACGTTTTTGTTATGGCGTTTTTTTAAAAAACGTCGTTTTAAAGGTTTTCAAAATATTTTTGTAAACAACTCATTTTAAAAAACACGCGTGCTTGGTGTACAAACATTTTTTCCCTTTTAAGACCCACGCGTTTTTCATTCTTCTATTTCTCTTCATCACTCCTCTTTCTTATGGTGAAAGGTCACTAGATCGAGCATCGCCGCTAAAAGTCAAATTTCCAACAGTGTTACTCTGGCAGTGAGGAGGAAGTGAGAGAAGGTGCTCTTTTCAGAATGTGTGGTGTGACTATTTGATATGTGTCTTGGAAGCCTCTAAAAGTGCCTGAGATTGAGGCAGGTAGAGAGAAACATAGAGAAAGTTACAAGATTTGGGTTGGCTATTTTGTGTAGACCAAATCATGTGGCCAATGGGGAGTGGGTTCAAGACCCCACGAGCTGAAGATTCTATCTACCAGTGCACTTGCATTAATTCTTATAGTTATGCCATTGGCCTTCCCAATGTGACATGTTTATGCACATGCATTTCTGCATGGCATTACAATGGAATTTCCATTCTCAGTATTCTAATTTGAACTACCCACATAAGCAGATGGAGTCTAGAGAATATTTTGTGGGACCCTAATCAATTCAAAGATAATATGACAAAGAAGAAAATCTTTTTTCCATTAGGGACCCAAAAAGTTCAATCCTAGTGCTTTATGGTAGGTCCACCTTTCAGAGGAAAGTTCTAACTAAAAGGAACCTCATCTCTTTTTCTTCTTTCTTTTATTTTTTTCCCTTTAATTTTTAGTGTTAAAAAGTACTGTTAGCTGACACAGTGTTGCATTTGTGTTAGTCTTTAGTTCTTCTCACAGATTTCTTTATCTTTGCAGCTAAACTATGACAGCAACAATAGTTTTGCACGTGTTTCTATTTGCAGCCAACTTATGTATTATTGGGTTTTTCACAGACCATGCTCTGATTGGATTTGGTGATATTTCAGGTTTGACCAACTCTGACATCTTTTTTTTTTGATCGGCAAAAAAAGAAGCTTTATTGATGAAATAAACAAGTACAAGATACAAGACAAATTACATCAATAAAGCAAGGGGAAGTGCAAAAGCATCACAGTGAGCTAAATGATCCCAACTAGGTTGGCACCACTGAGCTCACCCTATCATTTGCTAGCACCCCTAAGTTGGTGAGAGACCAACGGAAAAGAAGAAAGAAGAACCAGACCAACCAGAACACCAGAAGCTAGCCAATCCACCATCCATAGAAAAAGCCCCCAAATTGGATAGTGCTCCAGGCAACAGCAGCATTAGTGCCTAAACTGAGATAAGCCATCTATACAAGCAGCTGCTGTGACAACCAACTCTGACATCTTAACTGAACACTTTAAGCTGTGTTGCATTCTGTGGTGCTTTCATTACAATGTATTAGCTGCACATAGCAACCCAACTCCAATAAGCAATAACCTCGTTTTCTGCTCATGATTGGTGAAAATATGTTATTAGGCATTACCACCAATGTTTAGTATTGCCACTTAACTACTATATGTTTTCTTTTGGCTTGGATCGATGACTTGCCACATGTGATCAGGTCATCTTCTTTCATTGCCTGTCAATCATATTGTCATGAATGTAAGCTTTTTCATAAAAGAGGCCCCTTCAGGTACAGGTTTATTGCATTTTAAGGAATTGGGTGCACCCCACAAACACCTTTATTGTTGTGGGTGTGTCTCAAATTCGACCCGGATGATGCTTATAACCAATTGATGACTTGCATGGATTATTAATGATAGGCTCGACCCAATATTTGTATTTGGATCTATTTTGACTTGGTTTGCTATTTTCAAATCCTCGTATATATTAGGTTATTTCAGGGTTCTAGGATTTGTGATGATCTTGTGAGTTTTCAATAGAGGGCTGTGAGAGAGAGAGAGAGAGAGCTGGCTCATTGTAATCTCCACAGTCATACTTAAATTCTGCCATCATTCTACGCCCTTGGACGTAGGCTTATTACTGAACCCTGTAAATCCTCATGTGCTTGTGTATTTGGTTTGCTTTACTTTTTCTCATCTTCGCCTTTGCCATAACATCTACGTATAAGAGTAGCCGAGGAAATATGCATTCACATTTTTTTACTTAAATCTATTTTGTAAGCTCTCTAAAATCCAAACCCAATACTTTTCAGTGTTCTGAATTTTTTGATATTGAGGCCCCATTTGGGGACCATGGTTTTTAGCCAAAAAACTACTACAATTTGTTACATCAGTCTCTTTACTTTTTTGTACATATTTTCGTAAAAGCCAAAAATTCAACTAAAATAGCAAATTCCCAAACGGGGCCTGAATAGCTCCCAAATCCAAAATTTGACCTATGGATGTGAATGAGCTGTTACTTGCCTCTTGACCTATAAAGACAACTCTTTCATGCTTTAACATCATAAAAAAAGCGAGACCTAGTGCACAAGGCTCCCGCTAAAGCGGGGTGTAGGAAGGGCAAAATATACACAACTTTACTCCCATTTCTAGAGAGGTTGTTTCCATGATTTGAACCTGCACTACCTAACAGCAAGCCATGCCATTGTACCAAGCTGCCTTTTAAAAGTTACACCAGTATAGCCTCCATTAGATGAAGGTCTTGGAGAGAAAGATTGGGTACAGACCTAACCTTGTGGTATTATTTGCATAAAGTGGTTGTTCTTAGGTTCGGACTCACAACCTTTGGTTCCACTATATAATGTCCGTTTACAATCTCGACTATCTTATTGCAAGTAGGGCCACGTTTGTTTGCTGGGATAAGGAGGTGGATTAGGGTGTGGGGCTCAGCTGCTCCCTCGTCTTCTCCTCTTGTTCCCCAATCCCTTCCAATCCCTTGTTTGGTTGGCTTGGCCAAAGTAGGGTGAATTAGTAATCATACTGGATTAATTTTCCTCCAAAATGAGGGATAACTAATCCCACTTCAGCTTGGGATAAATGATCCCTACTACCTATGGAATATCTGCCAACCTCCATCTAATAGCCAAAAAAATATACTTGCCCAAAAAAAAAATTTCAAACCTTACTTCCTCCTTTATCCTACCCCAATCAGTATAGTACAGTAATCCCATGATATATCTTAATCCCATGGTGTATTCATTTGCCATCATCCCCTCTAATCCCATGCCATGAAACAAACGTGGCCTAAAATTAACAAACATAATTGATGATGCCATGACAAGGACAATAATTAGTGCCTAATAATTGATTGGTCATTGGATATGGTTAATTTTATCTCCACCAGTAGGAAATTTTATTTTTCTAGTTGATTAGGTAACCGTAAACATCATCTTTTTTTAAATTGTTTCTATTGATTAATGTCCCTTTAACAATCTATTTTATGGAATAAAGACACAAATTTCTTTTATTGATGCTATAATTGGTATCATGTTCAGTATCTCTACACCACTAGGAAATCTCATGTTCCTTGTTCATTAAAAATAATCCCATAATAACAATAGGTAGATCTAAACAAGTTGACACATCCTTTGATACTCCATACATACTAACGATAATAACAGGTATTGTTTCTCTTAGGAGAACATATTAAATCAAGCTTTGGAAAAAGCCTAGATTAAGTATTCGTACTACTTATGTCATTATGAATATTTATCTAGTAGGATTGAAGGTGAACTAGTGGTTGGTGGACTCAGGAGAGAAGACAGAAGAAAATAGTTAAAAGAAGATTTGAGGAAAGCATGCATAGGTGTCTTTGAGGAAGCATAGCATATTAATTTATGAATCAAAAGGTTCACATAAATGGGTTAGATTGGAATGGGTGTTGATTAAGCCTTTCCAAAGCTAATGGACCAAATTACTGTTAACTGAGTTGGAAAAAATCTTGATAGTTATCCTACTAGGCAATTTGTATGTAGTTCCAAATGTTACACGGTTTTGAATAGAACTCAACCTCCAAAGCTAGCTTTAGAGGTGAGGATGCCCTCACGCTTATATGCTTAACATTATTTTAGTACTCGAGCGATGTGGGACTTTGCTTCACACCAAAAAGCCTTGATGGTGATCCTACCAGTTAATTTCTTTTCATATATCGGCAAAGGCAGTGCATTATAGTTAAACTGATCAGGAGGTTACCCTAATAAAAATAAATAAGCTATATATTTAATTAATCATATTTCAAGCAAACAAATGGCCGTCTGATGCGGAAGCATTGGCTAGTTTATAGTAGACTCAGCTCACTATTAATAGAGCGGCATGCATTTTATTTCAACGATATAGAAATGTTGTTTCAGAATTTGAACTGATTTAAATAGGCATTGTATCTCCTTGATGCGCATCTGCATTGCTACCTGTAAGAAGATTTGTATCCCATTTTACAACTCTAGGTGATTCATTGTAGGAATACGATGAAGGTATTTGATATTAGATCCTAAAACCTGGGATTTGGCACCATTGCTATAGATTACTGATAAAACTGCCATGATGTTTGTAGGTGACTACAGTTTTTCCTTCTGATTCTGTTGTGTTGTGCATGTGCTTTATCTTTTCGTGAAATTAGAACCCTGTCAATTTTTTTGCTCATTTTTATTGCTGTGCTATGCAACACCCCATGTTAATCTAGCCTTTTGTACGGTTGCACTTGTATTCCTATCTTATTCTAGCCTCTCTCTCTTTGTTTGCATTTTTTTTCATGGCCATATGCCACAATGTCATTGCAGGGCTATACAAATGAGCTTTGGAACATCAACTACATTATGGAAACTATGAGAATTCGTTTGCCAAGTTGCCAACTTACGAATTGGATGGAAATGATTAATGACAGACATGGGCAGTTGAAAACTGCAGAGGCCCCTGGATGCGTATGCCATCTTGTTTTTCAAAAGGCAACAATGAACTAAAGTTCAAATTGAGGACAACATCCTACTAATAACATGAGTGGACCATTCCACGTATAGCGATCCCGGTTTTTCCTCCATTGATTAGTGTAATCCGGACTTGGTTCTGTGGATGTGGGTTGTTGTATATATCTTGTTTTCGTCCTTCAATACTTTGTATTTTAGTTATAGGATGTTTTGGGCAGGTTTGTTACAGGTTGGGAGTTATTGGGAGCAAATGGTTGCTGCCCAGAATTTTGGTCCTTCGCTCGAGCGAGACTGTTGTCGCTCGAGCGAGCTCTTTATTTTGGATCCTTCGCTCAAGCCAGGGTTTGTTCGCTCGAGTGAGAGTTGAGTTTTGTTTCTGGTGGCTCGAGCGAGAAGTCCTTCGCTCAAGCTTGCGTCTGCGTCTGGTTCTAGACCTGAGAGTTGCATTTCTTGGCTCGAGCGAGCCTTCCTTCGCTCGAGCGAGCGAGGTGTATGTTTTGAGTTTCTTCGCTCGAGCAAGCATTCTATCGCTCGAGCGTGTTTCTGGGTTGCAGACCTGAAGCTTCGAATTGTTGGCTCGAGCGAGATTTTCTTCGCTCGAGCGAGGGTTCTTTGTGTCTGGTGGCTCGAGCGACCAATCCTTCCCTCGAGCGAGCCTGTGTTATATCAGCAGACAGTAGCGGGATTACACTTCACTTTTTCATCTCGTTTGTTTTGTAAACCCTAGACCCGAGCTCTCTCTCTCTCTACATACCTTCTCTCTAGGTATTCATCTCCTTCTTGTGTGTTTCTACCCTAAGTTCTTTGTAAGAAAGGTAGAGAGTGAGTTGGGCTTCCTTTTAATCTGAAAAATAGTGGATTTGGAGCACTTTGGATTTTGGCCATCTTCTCCTTTGAGCTTCTATTTTCGAGGCAGGGATACCCTACTCCATCTTATGAGCTTTGTCTTTGATTTTGGTCATTTTGATTAGTTGGTGATGTTTGGTAATTTTGGGAAAAGTTAGGGTTTAATTTGTAATTTAACAAAAGGGGGTTTTTCATATATTAAACTCCATGTGTTTGTAAGATTTGGAAAATGGCATTATTAGTGTCAAATTGAGGAAATTGAACCTTAGGGTTGATTTTTGATAAAGGGTGGAAATGCCCTAATTATGAAAATAAATTAATTAGTATAATTAATTTGAGAAAATATGAAATTGAGTTGACATCCATGAAATTGGGAAATTATGGGATTGAATGGTGTAGTTAGATTAATTTATCACTCACCAATGAAATTGTTGATATTGTATTAGTTTAATACATTTATTTTCTGTTTAGAAATAACTGCTTTGGGCTATCGGTGGAGGATAGTCTTGATTGTTGTAGACACTGTATGTTGATTAGGGAAAACTGAAACTAATCATAGTGAATATGTCATTGAATGTGACGGTTGAATTAATACAGCAAATACGTGTATTGATTGATCCTTGTGTATGATAATTGCTTATATACTTGAAGTATGTGTATTGTGTGGGAGAAGATAGGGGATGTACTCCACGGTTTGAGGGAAGATAGGGGATGGACTCTCAAACCAGTTTGGGAGAAGATAGGGGATGGACTCCATAGATACAGCAAATATGTGTATCTTTATGAAATGTTTGTACAGCGAATATGTGTACTAAATGGAAGTGTTAATACAGCAAATAAGTGTATTGCGTGAAGTATTGGAAGTGTTTTAATATGAGTTGTGATCTCATAGGAATTGCAAAGTATGAAATTGATAAAATTTGAGATGTAATCTCTTTTAAGTTATCCGGCCAGGTTCTGAGCCACGTTTATGAAATGAATTGATAAGTAAAGGAAAGTGAAATGTAACATGGACATGATTGTCATGGAACTGTATTGTGATATAAATTGTTATAAGTGTTGACCATCTATCACATGCTATTATTTTAGTCATTGCTTATAATTGGTTTAGTATATCTCTACTGGGCTGTGGCTCACCCTATATGGGACATCATTTCCAGGTTCAGGTGATATGCCACCTCCAAGATCATAGCTTGGAAGGTTCTGGGAGTTGAAGACTCTTTTTGATTATTTTGTTATCTTTTGATGTATTACATGTAAACTCAAGCCAAAGGCTTAATATGTATTTGAGTTAGTACTCTCTTTTTGTAACCAAGTGTTGGCTTGGAAAGTTGTAAGCCCATAGGGCATTTACTTTTATTGTCAACATGTAATACTTTTATAATGAATACTCTGATGAATAGAAATATATTTATTTCTCTTATATCAATACTTGTCGAGAATATGGGGTTTTATGTATTATTTTGAGGGTGTTACACCACGAGACATCTGAAGGTATTTATAACTTCATCTATATGCTATGCTCCCTTTATTCTCTTTGAAGTCCAAAAGGGCATCTCTCAGGGCACTAGAAATGAATTTAAAAGAGTAATTTGACAAAAGGGTTCACACCACACCATAAAGTGAGAATTATCTAAAAGTTATGTACTAAAAAATTAGCTTTAGAGTAATCCTAAGATCTATATTTTTTCTTTAAATGTTCCAACATATTTAATGCTTGGTTGGTGGTATAAAGTCATGCTTTGGAGTTTAGATCTCTGTTATCAGAATCTTATGATTCATAATTTTTGCAAAATCAATACGAATCTATTTTGGAAGTGAATCTCTAGTGAATCGCATGATTCACAATCGATTCACGATTCGATTCACTTTTTGCAATTCATGCAATTTTTGAAATTATTGTGTCCGGTATATTTTTGAATTTTTTTTCTTCATCTTTTTAGTAAAAATGACATAACACAACTTTTAATAGCATTTAATACCAAAATAATCAACATATATACGTGATTTGTTGTTATTTTGATGATCATGGAGTTTTTAATAGAATCCAATCAGATTCAGGGTTGTTTGGGATGATCTAAATAAATGTACTTTTTGACTTTTTATGGGTTTGAAATGATGTGATAGAGAGGTGATGTGACTTAAATAAGATGACGTGACTTAAATAGGATAGTAACTTTTTGACTTTTTAGCTTTTTAGGTTATGACAAACAAGACCTCAGTCAGACCCAACATATTTTTAACCTTT
Source organism: Camellia granthamiana (assembly GCA_036172215.1). Lineage (NCBI taxonomy): Eukaryota > Viridiplantae > Streptophyta > Magnoliopsida > Ericales > Theaceae > Camellia > Camellia granthamiana. Next base: position 121,314,640 of record CM069912.1, on the reverse strand, counting down.
CTTCTCATTTTTTTTCTTTTTAAAAAATCAATATCTTCTAAAGATGTTTAAGATTAAAGTTACACTATGAATTATCTATTGCTATTTTATTAAATTGAATATAATTGAATATTATATGTGTGAGATCAATTATAACTTTTAAAATGTTTTAGGCTTTAAAATAAAAAATTATAAATAATTCTTTCTTATTATTTGCTCACTGTTACTTAGAAAAGTATGTATGCTTATTGTCCAAATATCAATATCGTTGTTAATTATTGTTACTTTAGAAATTGATAGTTTGTCTATTTGGTTATTATCTTTGAAAGAAAATATGCGGGTAATTATATTACTTGAAGCGGAAACGGTTTGGATCGAATGCTTGAATTACGAGTCTCGTCTGAAAAACCCTCCCGTCAATTGAGAAGCTACCAGAGTTTCTCAATGTTGTATCCACACTCCAAATCCCTAGGTTTTACAATGGTGACCTAAGAATCCCTAGATTTTACAATGGTGACTTAAGAATCCCTAGATTTTACAATGGTGACCTAAGAGGGAAAAACAGAGAGAAAAATTCTGCTGAGATTTTTCGGGTAAAATCTCACAATAATAATACGTATATCTTCTCTATATCAGATATATGATATATATCTCTGCAGATAGAAGTGGAATTGTAGGCTCCCACAACAACTCAAATACTTCATTAGATAATTCCTTAATTATCTTATTTATTAAATAGTGTGAATTATCTACAACTCATGTGGACGCTCCATGGGTTATGGGTCGGGTCAAATCTGACTCAATTTTCAATAATCTTTATTAAGAATGGTTGATAAGAAATATCTAAAAAATAAAAAGGTAAGATGGTGATTTTACATAAGAATCTTTGTTAACTTCTTACCTATTAAACTACGTGATTATCATTTAAAATAACATTTTTAGAGATTTAAGTCTAAATATTTTATATTCATAAGATATATTTAACATCTAAATGTGTAGATATATATTTTTAAGTAATTTAAAAAAAGTGACCGAATCTTTACGATTCACGATTCGATTCGATTTGATTCGGTATGAGGCCATTTCAATTCATGATATGAATTTAGATTTGACAACTGTGCTTTGGACATAGAATTTTGTTGAACTAAGATGATATCCAGTTCTTATAAATAAAGACCTTTGTTGAAATGTCATTTTTGTATAACATATATATAGATACAGCAAAGTGGTCTTGCAATTGGTGGATGCGTCAGCGACGATTATTTGACACATGGAGTGGCCATTATGGGTCATTTGTCAGTAAGCGATTGACTCAAATGCCATCTCAGCTTAAAAGTGCAATGGTGTGAGGTTGGCCTATATGCTTCTCTTTAAGTATCACAATAAAATGATCTCTTAGCAGGCATATCAGGTGTCATCAAAAGAAGGCATATAGATGGTGTCAAACATACTCTTCATTTATCAATTTAGAATCACTTGGTTGGATTTTTGGTGATGGTGTTGATTGATTCTCGACCATTCTATATAAGGTCAACCTTGACTTACCTGCTTCTCTAGTGGATGCCAGTTATGGATGCCAGTTAGTGATGGCTTGACACCTCAAGATTGTATGGTGTGTAGAGATGGTGTTGACATATGGTTTAGATAGTCTACCAAATTAGACAATGACCATGGTCTATCCACTTGCTCCTGTAGGTAGGACAGAACTAGGAGAAGATTATGGGGCCATGACCCCCTTATTTCTATGAACATTATTGTTTGTTATAGAACTTTAAATATATATATATATCATTTTATATATAAAATGCTCCCAGTATAAAAAAAATGTCATTTTTCTTCCATTTTGAATTCTCTTTCTATTTTACATAAAAAAAAAACTTATTTATCTTAATAGAAATTACTTCTATGGTATTTAATTATATATATATATAAAATTTATCTATCATATATACATACATGTGTGCTCTGTATATATGGTGAAAAAAAATATTTCTCTTTTGGTCCCTCCAGTAATAAAATTTTGGTTCCGTCTCTGCTTGTAGGCAAACTTGCTCATTAGATGATCCATGTCAAATTAGGCAATGATAGTAACTTCTGATTTGTATTTCCAGACCCGAGGCTTTAATGATCTGAACAGTTGAATCTTCCTTGGGGGAAAAAAGAACTTACATACTTCAGATTGTTTCAGAAGAGAAATGAACAAAATGAGCCATGACCAATGTCGGACAAGTTTTTATTCTTCTTCTTCCTTTTGACAGTTCTATTTTTGTAGAAATAGAACTGTTTTTTTTTTTTATTATTTTAAAACTCAGGACAACCCCTTACAAGTTATAGATTAGACACCTATGGGATCCCCACCTAGTTAGATTAGATACCCAAACTTGGGGGTAATGAGATGCACCACTTCTCATTACCGAGCAAAAAGCAAGAGCCTTTGTTTTGCTTAGAGACCTAGAGGTTACAACCCCAAATGTTACCAACTAAACTACACCCTTGGGTTTAGAACCTGTTTGTGTTTGTGCATTATCCAAAAGTATTCAGGATCAATTTTCGTCAGTGCAAAACGTAACTTACCTTATGGGGCTCTTTCTCTTTGTCTATTTTCTATGGAGTGTTATAATTTCACATGATCTAGGGGCCTAACCCTATGCCTGGTAGGGTTATTATACCAGGATCCTCTAGATTGTTTGCCCAGACAGTTCCAAAACCAGCCATGTGAATGTTACTGAATGGAATAAGAAAAATATCTCTGTCCCGTTGTATTAGAGGGTCTAGTTGAACTACTTGGTCTGACATTGCATAATGCCCAGAGACGGGCGGAGCGAGGATTCCTCCGTTGTGGGAGCCGGAATGAAGTTATGGGAAATTTGTCAGACAAATAGTGAGTTGAGTCGGGTTTTAATAGATTAAATAATTATTGAAATATTATTTAATATAGGCTAATTAACGTAAAAATATATATATATAGGAGATTAGTAATTTGACCTAATAATAGATTAATTAAACTTTGGCTTCAAAATTTAACAAGTTTTAAAATGTGTTCAAATTTTGTTTGTTTGAGCTAAGTATTAAATTGTTCAAGCTTGATTGCATCAAATTTGGATTAAAAAAAAAAGGGTTGACCACTAGATTGATATGAAATACAAGGCTGTTTTAGCTTTAGTTCGTTGTTTTGTCAAGCACTAAGAACTTATTATACAATCTAAGACAGCTTGCTTGATAGTCAATCTAGTAGTTGGTCCTTATTAGGACTCAGTACACTACAAGAATTTGCACATTTGGCGACCACTTTTGGCAACTAAACAAAATTTAGTCGCCAAAAAGTTGACTTTGGGCGACTAAAATATGTCTTAGTCGGCGTTGGTACAGTTTTTAGCTACTAAAATTTTTTAGTAGGGAAATATTATTTATTGGCGACTAAATTACCTTTTTGTCGGCAAAAGTGACCCTTTTAGCAACTAAAAAATTTATTAGTCGCCGTTAGTCTCAATTTTAGGCTACTAATTTTTTTTTAGTCGTTATATATGAATTTTTGCCTACAAAATAAATGGTAGTAGCCAAAAATAGGTATATTTTTTTGGTTAATCTTTAGCGACTAAAAAATTTAGTGGGCAAATACAAATTTTTTCCGACCAAATGGAGATTTAGTCGCCAAATATACATTTGGCGACTAATAAAATAGTCGCTGTTTCTTTTCCCATGGCTACCAAATAGGATAGTTGCCCATAATAACACTTTTGCCGACAAAACTTTCTTTTAGTCGCTAAATCTTCAAAATTTTTAGGGCGCACGCGGGGACTCTTTTAATGCTGCCCGCCCCTTTCTCTGTTACACATAACAACATTCAAACCTCAGAATCAGACACCAAACCGAAGACAAACACCTCACTGTAGCCCACCATACGGAAGACATTGCCACTAGCCACGACCATCACCACCACCACCGCAAAGCACCATCGGCACAACCACAGATCTCAGGTTCCCCCTCTCTCTCTCTCTCCCTCGCTTGCTCTCTCGATCTTGGTGTGTTTGTCTGTCCATCTCTCTCTCCCTTGCTCGCTCTCTCGCTGTTGGTGTGTCTGTCTATTATCTCTCTCTCGCTCACAGTCTCTCTGTCCCTCTCTCTCTCTCTCTCTCTCTCTCTCCCTCCATCTGTTTCCCCATTTTCTGATTGTGGCTTTAGATTTTATATGCTTAATTTATACTTGATTCACTTGGTTTATATGCTTGATTCAGTTGGTTTATTCTCTCAATCTTCCTCGCAGTCGAACCCATTTCAATACATCATTGTCTTGGTTTATATGCTTGATTCAGGTGCATTTACTACTCTTTTTTGAAATGGGTTTGTCCATATGATGACTGTTCCCCAAACCAGAGTTAAGAATGTAATCTTAGCAGTGATTTTTTCATTGTAGAGGAATTAACTTAGGACCTAAACCAAAGTTCTGAAATGGGTTTGTGCATTTACTGTTCATTTTTTAAATGGTTTGTTATTATTATTATTATTATACACTTTCAAAGGAAACACCTGATATGGCCGAAAAAAATCAAGGATCAGCATTATTGCCCTACATTACCCCTGTTTACCCTATCTAACATTTCTTTTTCTTTTTTTGTTAGTGTACACAAGCATATGCAAGGAAGAAAGAAAGAAAAGAAAAAAAAAACAAATAAAACAAACCTATGGGAAAATCAATCTCAATTTCAATTTCAAGAGTTTTCAAATTAACTCCATCTAAATACAAAATTTCAAAATTTCAAGAGTTTTCAAATTTCAATTTCAAGAGTTTGAAAGATGAGGATCGGAATACAAAATATTTTCACCATATGGCGAATGCTCATCGCTGGGTCAATCAAATTGGGAAGTTATGGGTTAATGGTGTGTTGTTATTGTCAGAGAAGGAGGTGAGAGAGGGCATAGTGAGCTTCTATCAGCATTTGTTTCGGGGGGAGGATGAGACTTGGAGGCCAGGGTTGGATGGGGTTCAGTTTGATGCTATTTTAGAGGCGAACAGGCAGATGGTGGAACGGCCATTTTTCAAAGATGAGGTTTTCGGGGCTCTTCAGAAAATGTCTGGGGACAAGGCACCAGGCCCCAATGGTTTCACTATGCTTTTCTTCCAGCGATGTTGGGAAGTGGTCAAGACAGATGTGTTAGCCTTGTTTGCGTAGTTTTATCAGTCAGGATAGTTTGAAAGGAGTCTTGATGCAACTTTGTAGCATTAATTCCTAAGAAAGGAGGGGCGGAGGACATAAGGGATTTTCGACCCATCAGCCTGTTGGGGAGTGTTTACAAGCTTCTGGCGAAAGTTTTGGCTAATAGATTGCAAGGTGTCTTGGAGGGGCTAGTGTCTGAGTCCCAGAATGCCTTTGTGGGTGGGCGTCAAATTTTGGATGCTGTGTTGGTAGCAAATGAGTGTGTTGACTCACAACTTCGACAGGGGGGAGATGGTCTTATTTGTAAGTTAGATATTGAGAAGGCGTATGATAATGTGAACTGGCGGTTTTTGATGTATATGTTAGAGAGAATGGGGTTTGGGGAACGATGGAGGCAGTGGATTCAGTTTTGTATATCGACGATTAAGATGTTTGTCCTAGTGGACGGAACGCTAGCAGGGATTTTCCCGACTTATAGGGGTTTGCGACAGGAAGACCTATTGTCTCTATAGCAATCCCGGTTTTCCCCTTCATATATTGTATTCCGGACTTGGGTTCCAGGGTTGAGTATTGTTGTATATGCCCCTTTCCGTCCTTTGATTCTTTGTATTTGAGTCTTGGGGTATGTTGGGCAGGTTTGGAATAGGTTGGTTGGGGTGTTGGAACATATGGCTGCTGTCCAAATTTTTGTTCCTTCGCTCGAGCGAGGCTTTTGTCACTCGAGCGAGCCTTGGTTTTGTGTCTCTTCGCTCGAGCGAGCTCTCTTGCGCTCGAGCGTTGCGTCTGCGTTCAGTTTGGACCTGAAGGTTGTCATTCTTAGCTCGAGCAAGCTTTTCTTCACTCGAGCGAGCGAGTCCTATGTTTTGAGTTTCTTTGCTCGAGCGAGCGGTCCTACGCTCGAGCGTGCTTCTAGGTTGCAGACCTGAAGCTTCGTGTTGTTTGCTCAAGCGAGGCTTTGTGCGATCGAGCGAAGTTTGTCTGTTTCTGGTCACTCGAGCGACCACTTCCTTCGCTCGAGCGAGCCTCGAGTATATCAGTTGCAACAGTGTGTTTCTTCTTCACTTTTCCATCTCTTTTTCCTTCCAAACCCTAGATCCGACTCCCTCTTTCTCTACACTCCCCTTCACTCTACAAATACACTTGGTTTAGAGTGTCTCTACCCTACTCCCTTTGGTAAAAAGCTTGAGCTTTGCGCGGGCTACGTTTTGATCCGAAAAAGTGTTGATTTGGAGCGTCTTGAGTTTCATCCTTCTTCTCCTTTGAGCTCCTAACTTTTGAGGTAGGGATGATCTACTCCTTCTTATGAGTTTTGACATAAATATTAATCATTTAGTATACATGTTGGGATTTGGTGACTTGGGAAGCTAGGGTTTGAGGTTTGTGGTATATAAGAGAGGGGTTTTGTATTTTCTTTTTAAGCTCCATATGTATATGAGGTCTTGAAATGAGGATTTGTGGGTTTGATAGGTAAGATTTGGTCTTAGGATCAATATTTGAGGAAAGGGGGAAAACGCCCTAATTGAGTTTAAATAATTAATTTGTATAATTAATTTGGTAATTGTGACGAATATGAAATTGATTTGAACATCATGAAATTGGATGGAATTGGGAATAATTAGCGTAGTCGGTTTGATGTGATAATTTCATATCACCTATGGAAAATGTGATAATTTATCTGTTTGATAAATTCATTTATCTGTTTAGAAATAACTGCTTTGGGCTATCGGTGGAGGATAGTCTTGATTGTTGTAGAACTGCATGATGATTAGGTGAATTGAAACTAATCAATTGAAATATATCATTGAATATGATAGTGGGAAGAACACATTGAATATGTGCCTTAATTGATCATGGTATAAGATAAAGAGTTTATTACATTGTATATGTATCTTGTTTGGGAGGAGATAGGGGATGTACTCCGCATGTGCTTAGTTGCTTTAATACATTGTATATGTATCTTGTTTGGGAGGAGATAGGGGATGTACTCCGTATGTGCTTAGTTGCTTTAATACATTGTATATGTACCTTGTTTGGGAGGAGATAGGGGATGTATTCCATACGTGTGATTATATGTCTTATTACATTATATATGTATTTTTGTTTGGGAGGAGATAGGGGATGGACTCCATAGATAATTAAGTTGGCCGAAGTGTCGGGGGTGAAAGTCCCGAAACCTTATAAATTGAAGTGCATGAATGAAGTTGGCAATTGGAGTATTAATTACAAGAGTTATGGTTTCATTACAAATTGAGGATAACAGAAGTGTTAATAAGTCGAGTTGCAGTCTCACTTAAATTGTTTGGTTAGATAATGAACCATATTTAGGAATTGAATTGGATAAATAAGGGAAGTGGATTGAAACATGGATGTATTTGTTGTTGGGCTATGAGAAGGGTGTGAGTCGGTCTACTCGTGTTAATCATTTGTCGAATGATAATGTTTTAGTTAATTCTCATATTGGGTTTAGTATATCTCTACTGGGCTTTGGCTCACCCTACTTGGGACACCATTTTCAGGTACAGGAGACGTGCCAAGTTCAAGATCTTTGCTTGGGAGGTTTTAGGAGTTGAAGACTCTGCTTTGTTATTTGTTTTGCTGATTACATGTAAATGCAACCCGAGGGCTTTTCTTGTATAGGAGTTAGAACTCTTCTCTTGTGTAACCAAGTAACAACTTGGAAAGATGTAAGCTCGTAGGGCATTCTATTACCTTTGTAAACATTTTCGACTTATATGAAATACTTTGTAATATTAACTCTGATGTGTGCATGGAAATGTGATTTATATATCTTGTATATAGAACTGTTAGATGTTGGGATTATATAATATTTTGAGGGCGTTACAGTCTCCATTATTGTTTATTTTGATTATGGAAGCTTTGGAGCGGCTGTTATCTAATGCAGTTCGGAAGGGTGTTTTGACGGGCTTCAAGGTGGGTATGGATCGAAATACTAGCTTAGTGGTGTCTTAAGTGGTCAGTGCTGCGAGAATGGTCCGACCCTCCTCGGCGCAAGTTGCGGACCAGGGCATCTGGATGACTTTTGAGGCCTGAAGACCGACATTTCTGGTTCCCCTGATTCGAAGCTTGGGATCTTTATTGTCTCCGAAGTTTTTCATACTTTCTGTTTTGCAATGCCTGTGTTTTTTTCTTCGATATTTAATCTAACGACTTGTTCATTTCGTCTGCAATTGAGTGTTCTTCTTTAATTTCATTGCAATCGGTATTGGGTCATAAATTTCTGATACATAGCTCATGTTTGTCTGCATGTAACTGTACTTGAACTGGGTATTTTTTTGTTATCATTTTTTATTGTTGTTTTTACATTTTAGTCAAAAAAATGATATAATATTTAAGGTTAGTTTCGGAAGAACGTTTGTAGTTTAATTTTTTGGCCTTCTGTCTAAATTAGCTCTGCTCAAGAATGGTTTTTATGTTTTTTATTTTTCCCAATTTGTTTTTCCATTTTTTCAATTTTTCTACGTATACCAAAATTGCTGTTGCATTGTAGTACGCAAATGGAGCAGTCCCAAACGCAGTCGACGCCTTCCAAAACTTTGCACAAGCGCGGTAGTAAACAGACGCAGCAGCAGTCCGCAAACATGCATAAAGCAGCTTAGGACTCCGACACGGTGCGGATTTTCTTGGAACTTATTATCAAAGAGTTGGACGCTGGTTTCAAGGGGAGCTTCCATACAATGACAATGCATGGATATAGAGCTGTCTGCAAGGGCTTCCAGGAGCGTACAAATAAGGTGCATGACGTCAAGCAACTGCAAAACAAGTACGCGTTGCTAAAAAAGGATTGGCAGTCGTGGTCTAAACTGATGGACAACAGGCATGGGCCAATCGGCATAAGTTACAATGAAGCGACGGGTTTGATACAAACATCTGATAACTGGTGGCGCATTACGAAAAGGTAACATTTCCAATGACTTTTACTTACATTCAACATGATACTGATGCATATATCAGAACGACAGTGCTAGAGGCCTTGAATTCTATGCCTCGAATTTGGCTTGCCCCTGCTTTTATTTTTATTTTTTAGAAATTGTGGCTGTGTTAATTACTTTTTCTTTTTTTTTGTACTCTTTTTTTAATTTTTTTAAGAGTGGTTACGTGTCGCGCCAAAAAATTCGACATTTCGCACCAACTCATCGTACAAAATTATATGAAATTAAGAAAACGAAAACCAACAATCTAACTGATCAGTCAATTTCATCGCTCAACTAGTCCAACCTAATTGACTGATCAGTTAGACTATTGGTTAAAATTTGTTAATTTCATCTAATTTTATGCGATGAGTTGGTGCGAGATGTCTAATTATTTGGCACACCCTTACACATAACCACCTTAAAAAAAAACAACCAAACCAACACAGGCCAACAAATAAAATTTAATTACATTAAAAAAAAAACAAACCAATACAGCCCAACAAATAGAAGAAAAACAAAACAACTCAGCCTATGTGGTTTAACAAGGTGAGTGAGTTGGGTTGGACTAGTTGAGTGCTAAAATTTTTTATCACCCAATCAGTCCAACCCAACTCACTCACCTTATCAAACTATACAAGTTCAGTTAGTGCGTGATGTCTAGTTTTATACTTCTTCACAGAACCATTTTTGCAAAAAGAAAAGAAAGGTAATTTTTTTTTTTAGAAAAAAATACCAGACTAACAGCCTCAAAAAAAAAAAAAATTTAAAATGGTATTCACGGCCTCAAGCATTATTGATATTAGAAGCATTATTCTTGTTTCCTATTACTATTTAGGATTAGGTCTAGAATTGCTATATATATTAGATATATATATTAGATGTACATATTGTATTGATACACAATTGAATATACATAGAACATTCAACGGAATGTAGCTTAGGAGAATATTCAAATCAAACCTAACTAGAAAAACAAATCAGGAAGAGACAACTGAGTAAGATCAAAAACTATTTCATGATAGCATTGCTTACCCACATAAGCTTTGTTCCACCTATGATTCTACGTAAATAATGAAACATTTGTAGCAGTTCAAGGAGTTCTGATCATACCCACAATGTTTTCAACTTTTTAAGTGCCACTAAAATGCAATCCTGTGGAGAATCAAACACTGAACCCTAGAACACAACTACGTCGACCATGGTGCCCAAAGTCTAAATTATGTTTGAAGACATCAAGTTGGAGACATGTTCTTCGAGATGTTTTTTGGCATCCTGTCTTCCCACATTCACAAATTCCAAGTTTTTTTGGGGGCAACTCATCCTCTTCCTGCATTGCCTTGTTATATTTAATAGCAAAGTTTAGCATCTCGTGAACAGTTTGCTTATTGGTCTTGGAATGGGTATCAAATTGTTGTAGACTTGAACAACCTGCTGTAAATATTTTGATTGAGTTGAAATGAAAATAATAGAATGTTGGGTTTGGATTATCATTCTAGTAGGGGGTACGTTGGGTTAGAATACTATGGTAGAACGGTTAGTATGAAGATCTTCCTTGCTGGGATTCATATGGGTCAGCTTGAATCTATCAAGTCCTTTCCCCACACATTGAAGAAAGTTTGCGAATTGAAGGAAAGCTTTGAGGGGTAAATTGTGGTGTTGGGTGTGGATGATATGGATATGTTTAAGGGTATAAGTTTGAAGTTCTTAGCAATGGGATATCTCTTAGAAGAACACCCTGAATAAAAATGACAATGACAACCTCTCAATGACAATTACATCACAAATCGAAACTATATAATCCTGAACACAATATTTGTTACTTAAAATGATGTCACTTTCATGAATTAATTGGATGACAAAAAATTTAATTTAACGCTCTTGACCTTAACTTGCACGATAGTCACTTAGGGGTGTAAATCTGGCCCGGCCCGGCCCATGTCGAGCCTCGAGGGCTCCTGCCAAAATTCGGACCGGGCTGAGCCAGGCTGGGCCATGAGCCAAAAAATAAGCCCAGGCCCAGGGGTATTCGGGCCTTGGACGAGCCAATGGGCCGAGCCTCGAGCAATGTTAGGTGGCCCGAAAAGGAGGTTGGGCGGGCCTGGTCTTTTTTTTTTTTTAATTTTAAATTTTTTTTTACCAAACGCTTATTATTTTCCACTAAAAAATACACTGGACCTTAGGCGGGGCGGGCTTCGGGCTAGGCCTTAAGTGGGCTGATGGGCTGGGCCACGGGCGGGGCTGGGCTTCAAAATGATGGTCCAGGCCCTAGCCTAGGGGCTCAGGCTGGGCTCAGGCTTGGGCCCAAGAGGGCCTAAACGGGCCGGGCCCATCTCGGGCCATGGGCAGGCGTCGGGCCGCCGGCAGGCCGCATACCATTTTTACACCCCTATAGTCACTGTTGTAAGGAGGCACAATAGTTAATTTTTAAAAAATTTATGGTGGAGATGGAGTTTTGAGGGGAATTACTCTCTTGATTTTGTGCTTTTTCTAAATAAAATAATTTATTTTGTCAAAAAAAAAAAAAAAGGGAAAAAAATCATGGTAGCGTTTGGTAGAATTTTCTAAATATGATTTGAGAATAGAGTTGTATTTTGAGTTTGTGAGTTTTGGAATTATAATTTGAGTGTTAAAAAATTATTTGGTTATGAGTTTTGAAAAGAGTTTGAAATGAATAATGTGATATTTAATTCAAAAACTTACAACTCATAACCAAACACATAACCCAAAATCCTATTCAAAGCTCATAAAAAAATTAAAAAATTCTAGAAATATTTTTTATTTAAAATATAAAAATAACAGGTGCAAAAAAAAAAACAAACCGAACACTGTTCCGATCAATCGGCTAAACATCCGGGTTAGCCAAATTTTCCTGCCTAGAAAGGAGTTTTCAAAAGTGGGTGTGGAATTTATAATTTGAAAACTCAAAACAAATACCAGACTGAAATCAATGGGTGAAAATGTGTTTAGAGAGCTTCTCCAGACATAGCCAATTTTTTTTTCAAATTAAGGATGAACCAAATCTTTCATTAATTGTTTGGGAAGAACTATATAAGTGCACTTTTTGACTTTTTGGATAAAAAAGTAGAGAAAAAAATATGGTTGTTTGAGATAACTTTTTGATTTTTTACGAAAAAATGTGTATTAAGATATTGTATAGAATAGCAAAATTACCGTAGTACCCCTATGCCCTATGCGTACTGACATTGATGCTCTAAGGAACAAGTACGGATTGCTTTGAAATGAGATGGTGCCTTCAGAAGATATATGTATATAGGATGAGGCTTCCCTATATATATTCATTGAACTGGAGGGTACTCACGGGTCTTGTTTCCATAATTCGAACCGAACAATGTGTAGAACTCGTCGAGTACTATATGGCTGTAAAAAATCACGTTGATCGGATATCGATAACTATGTGATCAAATCAGTTTTTGTAAAAAAATGGACGATAAAAAATAAACGGCTAACAAAAATCTAATTTGATCACATAGCTATCGATATCCGATCAACGTGATTTTTTATAGACATATATTGCTCGACGAATTCTACACATTGAACGGTTCAGATTATCGAAACGGGACCCGTGGTGGCCCCTCACGGGCCCAACAGTACCCTCAAGTTCGATAAATATATATATCTAAGTTTTTTCATAAGATATATGAAAAGTATCCCATGGGCCCCCACACGTGAGCTTGTACCATCACTAAAGGGTACAATTTTGGCTTTTTTTTTTTTTTTGGATATTTTTTTAGTAATTTTTTGGCTTTTTGTTTTTTATAGACTATCCCAAACAGACACTAAATTTTCAATAAGTTTTTTCCTTTTAATTTGATTCCATCCCAAAATAATAGTCTATTTGGAGAATTTAATTTTTTTTAGTAATAAAATTATTACATTTAAAAAAATTAATTTTTCAAAATTACTCTTTGATAGTACAATACATTTTTTAGGAAATATCAATTATCATAATTACACTTTTATGTTGTTAATAAATTTATAAAAAAAAAAAAAAAAGATAAAATAAGAAATTTATATTATTTTATTCCGTAATTTTTTTTTAAAAAAAAAAAGACTTATATTTTGAGTGGGATGGAGAGAATAATAAAATTTAAGATGAACAAGTAATTTTTTAAAAACTTTTGATGAAATTTAATGAAAGATTGGAATAACCCATATCAAAACAAATTTTTACTCATTTAAAATCAAATAGTAAAAAATTTAATAAATTTAAAATCAAATAGTAAAAAATTTAACTAACTCCTTAATTAAATAGTAAAAAATTCCTTAATCAAATAGTAACTAATAGTGTTTACCCAAAAAAAAATAGTAACTAATAGTAAAACATTCCTTAATTAACTAATTCTTTAATCAAATAGTGACTAATTCCTTAATTTAAAATCAAATACTAAAAAATTTAGGGATTTTTGGTGAAACCCCCCTTTTGGGCCTTTTTATTAGGGTAAACGATCACCCAATCAATTTTCTTTCAAAAAACCCCTGAGTAAGAAATGCCTACCTTAATAAGGACATTTTATAATTTCTATTTTTTTTTATCACAATATTGCCCTTCTATATATATGTATCATATATTTGAAATATTTGAAATTTGAGCTGAAGATCTCGCATGAACAAAATCAGAAACGAAATTGATGAAGACGATCTCCAAATCTAAAGATCTCGCAGCCAAAGATCTCTCACTTGGTTAACAATAGACGATCTCGCCGCCGACGATCAACATTCTCAATTAAACGAGAGTTTCATTGAGATTTGTGATTGTTGATCGAGTTTTAGAAGTTTTTCTTCTTAATTAGATATGTTGATTTGTTGATTAATTTGTATTGTTTTTGTTTGTTTGTTTTTTTTTTTTTTTGATTTATTTTTGTTGTTTTTTATCTAATTTCATTTGACAGAACCAGAGTAAAATTTTACTCTGGTTCTATTGCTCTGTTTTTTGTTTCAGATAATGAGAGTAAAATTTTACTCTAGTTCTATTGCTCTGTTTTTTGTTTGAGAGAATTAAAGTAAAATTTTACTTTGGTGTTAGAATGACAGTAAAATTTTATTGTCAAGAGGTGGTCATTGTCAACCACTTCAGCCGCCACAAACACTACCTCCACTTTTTTACTTTTATGCAGAATAACATTTTACTTTTAGATTCAGAGTCTAACATTTTACTCGTTTTTCAGAGTAAAATTTTACTTTTATATAGAGTAAAATTTTACTTTTGTGCAGAGTCTAACATTTTACTAGTTTTTCAGAGTAAAATTTTACTTTTATACAGAGTAAAAAAAAAATTAGTTTCAAAGTGTAACATTTTACTCTTATTCAGAGTAAAATTTTACTTTTAAATTCAGGGTGTAACATTTTACTCTTAAATTCAGAGTGTAACATTTTATTCTTATTTCAGAGTAAAATTTTACTTTTATACAGAGTAAAATTTTACTTTTACATTCATGTCTCAAGTTGTGTTGGTGACACACTGTATGAGTTGTCAATCTTTGGCAAACCTAATAGTAAAAATTAACTCTAAAATATAGTACAATGTTACACTAAACCACAGTAAAATTTTATCAACACAAATTGACTTTTGGACTTGTGGTGTCAGTAAAATTTTACTTTGATAGTGATAGTAAAATTTTACTTTGATTGATAGTAAATTTTTATAATTAATTGTTTCATATTTCCCTACTTATATGGAAGGACATTTCAGTCAATTCATGACATTTTTTTAATTGAGGGGCTTTTGGTGTCATTGTTAAATTCTGTGAGCTTCACACAAAATAGGCCCAATGGGAGGGGCTTTTCACCAAAAATCCCCTTTTTAATGAGTCACACTTGAATAATTTGATTTTTATAATGCATATGTGTTTATTGAGTTAAATATTAATTTATTTAAGCTTGGTTTCAAAAATTAAACGTATTTTGAAAAGTGTTTAAGTTTGACTCATTCATATAAAAATTTGATCTTGAATAAATTTTTAATAAGTCAAACATGGATTGAATTTGAATAATTTATTTCGTTTTGCAATCCCATCTACATGTGAAATGAACAAATATTGAGTAGTGTTTTGGAAAGTTTGTAAAAAGTTAGCTTTTTAGTTTTTTTTGTGAATTTTTTTGACTTTTTATATTAAAAAAGCTGACTTTTATGATTTTTTTTGTGACTTTTTTTTTATGTAAAAAGGTTAAAAAAAAAAAACTGACTTTTTAAAAAAAGTTCTCAAAACACCCGAGTCTCATAGATCAATAAAAAAAGAAAAATGAGATGACATAGACATTCTTTTATCTCTCACTAACACAACTCAACTATAATCTTATCAGCACAATTTGAGATTCCTCATTGATCACGTTGTATCAGGGTTACCCATGAGATAACGTTGGTTATGGGGTGTTAGACTTATTTATTTTGATGATTTATTTAATTATATTTTTAATTTATTTGGAAGAGAAAAATAGAATCAAAATTTAGTTTCATAATTTATTTAAAAGAGAAAAATAGAATCAAAATTTATTTTGATAATTTATTTTATTAGGGTATTATTATTTTATTTGTAAAAACCTAATTCACCCCCTCTTAGGTTGTCTTTTGGGTAACAATTGGTGTCAGAGTCTAGACTCTTGTTTTAGATTTAACCATCTGGGAGTTTCGATCCATGGTAACCTTAGCTGAAGGACAAGCCACAAATAGGCCACCATTGTTTGACGGAAACAACTATAGTCATTGAAAGGATAAGATGACTTTATATCTACAAGCCACTGATTATGCCATGTGGATTATTGTCACCAAATGTCCAAAAATTCCTACCAAATTAGTAGACAATATTAGTGTACCTAAAACTGAAGATGAATGTGATGAGAGGGATCATAAATTATTGCAAGCCAATGTTAAAGCCAAACTCATCCTTGTTTGTGGATTAGACTCTAAGGAGTATAATAGAATTTCAAGTTATGATTCGGCAAAAGAAATTTGGGACAAACTTGAGGTAATGTATGAAGGTACAAACCAAGTGAAGGAATCTCGTATTGATATGCTTGTTCATAGTTATGAATTGTTTAAAATGAACTCTGATGAATCTATTTCAAGTATGTTTACTAGATTTACAGAAATTGTAAACTCTTTGAAATCTCTTGGCAAAACTTATACTAATAGTGAGTTTGTGAGAAAAATTCTTAGGTGTTTACCAAAGAATTGGGAAGCAAAGGTCACGGCCATTATAGAAGCCAAAAATCTCTTCACACTTGGATTGGATGAGCTTATGGGTTCCCTTATGACTCATGAGATCACCATGAAAGAACATGAGGATGTTGAAAACAAAAAGAAAAGTGGAATTGCATTCAAAGCCTCATCAAATGAAGAAGAACATAAAAACTCCAGTGAGGATGAAAGGTATGCCATATTTAGTAGAAATCTCAAAAAGCACTTCAAGAAAAACAATTATGGATGAAGAAGACCTTTCAAGAAAGAGTACAACAAAGATAACAAGAAATAGCCTATTATTTGCTATGAGTGCAAAAATCCTGAACATATGAAGACGGATTGTCCAAAATTGAAGAATCATGAAAAAGACTACAAAAGAAACAAAAAAGCCATGGTAACAGCTTGGGGAGAAAGTGAAGATAAAAGCACAAGTGATGAAATTGAAAATAAAGTAGCCAACTTATGTCTTATGGCTCTTGAAGATGAAGACTCTACTTAAGATTAGGTAACTACTCTTTATGAAAAACTTGAAAGTGCATTCCATGAACTACAAGATGAATTTAGAAAAGTTTGTGCCAAAAATAATGTGTTGAAGAAATCTGTTGCATCTTTATCTATTAATGTAGAAGAATTAAAGAAAGAAAAAATTGTTTTGAAAAATAATTTTGATACTATCTCTAATGAGAAAACTACTTTAAAAAAACAATGTTGATGATTTAACAAAAATACTTGAAAATTTTGTAAAAGGTAGAGATAATCTCAACATACTTCTTGGAAATCAAAGATGTGTTTTTGATAAAGCGGGTATTGGATATGACCCTATTAAGAAATAAAAGAATCTCAATACAATTTTTGAAAAGGCACCTCTCATGACACATCCTCATATTACTTGTCATTATTGTAGAAAAAAAGGCCATTATATATCTTATTGTCCATTCAAAAAGAATATGAACATGGGAATTAAAAAGATTTGGATTATTAAGAGATCTAACAAAACTAATCAAGAAGGACCCAAGAAACTATGAGTACCAAAAACCAACACTTGATTGTCATCTTGTAGGTTTGCTTTAATTCCAAAGCTAAAGAAGGGAATTGGTACCTTGATAATGAATGTTCCAGACACATGTCCGGAGATAAATCATTCTTTACTAAACTATCATCGAAAGATGAAGGATTTGTTACTTTTGGAGACAACAAGAAAGGAAAAATCATCGGTATTGGTAGCATCGGTATTTCTCCTAACCCTTCTATTGAAAATGTTTTACTTGTTGATGGACTTGAGCACAATCTACTTAGTATTAGTCAATTATGTGATAAAAGTAATCGAGTTATTTTTGATAAATCACATTGCACAATTGAAAGCACAAATGATCATAAAGCTTTATTCGTTGGTAATCGTCACGATAATGTTTATGTTTTTCATCTCAATGATCTCCATGCTAGTGATGTTAAATGTCTATATGTTGATAATGAAAATAGTTGGTTATGGTATAGAAGACTTGGTCATGCTCATATGGATTTAATTGCTAAACTTTTGAGAAAGGATTTGGTCATTGGACTTCCAAAAATTAAATTTGAAAAAGATCATCTTTGTAGTGTTTGTCAACAAAGAAAACAAACTAAAACATCGTTTAAATCAAAATCTCACATTTCCACAACTAGACATTTACAACTACTGCATATGGATTTATTTGGTCCCTCAAGGACATCTAGTCTAAGTGGTAAACATTATTGTCTTGTTATTGTTGATGATTATTCAAGATTTACATGGGTTATATTTTTAGCACACAAAGATGAAACATTTTCTTCTTTCACAAAACTTTGTCGTAGAATTCAAAATGACAAAGGCTTTTTTATTACTAATATTCGAACCGACCATGGTATAGAACTTAAAAATGAGAAATTTGAATTGTTTTATGATGAGCATGGTATTGGATATAATTTTTCAACACCTAGAACCCCTCAGCAAAATGGTGTAGTAGAAAGGAGGAATAGAACTTTAGAAGAGATAAGTAGAACAATACTTTGCAAAAATAATCTTCCTAAATATTTTTGGGCCGAAGCCGTTCACACCGCATGCTATATTTTAAATCATGCATTAATTAGACCTATTCTCAAAAAGACTCCTTATGAACTTTGGCATGATAGAAATTCCAACATTAGTCACTTGCATGTTTTTTGTTGTAAATGTTTTGTGCATAATAATGGTAAGGATAACTTAGGTAAATTTGATTCAAAATCTGATGAAGCAATTTTTCTTGGCTATTCCTTAACTAGCAAAGCTTATCGTGTTTTTAATAAAAGAACTCTTGTTGTGGAAGAATCTATACATGTGACATTTGGTGAAACTAACATCTCTGCTCAAAAGTAAATTGTTAATGATAATATAGATTTGGAACCAAATGTAAAAGATTCAAGTATCTACAAAGAAGAGAACCAACCATGTAAGTTGACCAAAGAGATTGAACAACCTATTCTCCCATCTCAAGAAGAAGGAGGAAACAATGATGATTTGCTAAGAGAATGGAAGTTTGTTCATAATCACCCTAAGGATTTAATCGTAAGTGACCTTACAAAAGGTATTGAAACTCGCTCTTCACTTAGAAACATTTGTAGCAACTTGGCTTTTCTCTCACAAATTGAGCCTAAAAACTTTCAAGAAGCCGAATTTGATGAACATTGGATGATAGCTTTGCATGAAGAGCTTAACCAATTTGAGAGAAACAAAGTGTGGGAATTTGTGCCAAAACCTAAAGATCATACCATTATCGGTACTAAATGGATCTTTCGAAACAAGCTTGATGAATCTGGCATAATTATAAGAAATAAAGCTAGACTTGTTGCACAAGGATACAATCAAGAAGAAGGTATTGATTTCGATAAAACCTTTGCTCCGGTTGCTAGATTAAAAGCCATTCGCATGTTACTTGCATTTGCATATTTTAGAGATTTCAAACTTTATCAAATGGATGTAAAAAGTGTCTTTCTTAATAGTTTTATAAATGAGGAAATTTATGTTAAACAACCCTCAGGTTTTAAAGATCATGCTTTTCCAAATCATGTTTTTAAACTATCAAAAGCTTTATATGGTTTGAAACAAGCACCTCATGCATGGTATGAGTGATTAAGTAAATTTTTTATTGAAAATAATTTTTTTAGATGAACGATTGACACAACACTTTTTGTTAAAATTAAAAATGATGATTTACTTATTGTGCAAATATATGTAGATGACATTATATTTGGTACTACTAATGAAACCTTGTGTAAGGAATTTGCTAAGTGTATGCAAGGTGAGTTTGAGATAAGTATGATGGGGGAGCTAAATTATTTCGTTGGGCTTGAAATCAAACAATGTAATGAAGGAATTTTTATCAACCAAGCTAAGTACACAAAAAAACTACTCAAAAAGTTTGGTATGTATGACTCAAAAATAACTGGAACACCTATGAACACATCCATTAAGTTAGACAAGGATGAAAAAGGTAAGTCCATTGATCAAACAAAATATCGAAGTATGATCGACTCACTTCTTTATTTAACTGCAAGTAGAGCCGATATTATGTTTAGTGTTTGTTGGTGTGTTAGATATTAATCAAATCCTAAGGAATCACATCTCAGTGTTGATAAAAGAATTTTTAAATATCTTGTTGGCACTCAAAATTTGAGACTGTTTTATCCTAAAGGTGTTGCATTTGATTTAATTAGTTACTCAGATGCCGATTTTGCCGGATGCAAACTTGATAGAAAAAGCACCAGAGGCACTTGTCACTTTCTTGGTAACTCATTAGTATCTTGGTTTAGCAAACAGCACAATTCTTTTGCTTTATCAATGGCCGAAGCTGAATATATAGCTTTCGGAAGTCGTTGTGCCCAAATACTTTGGATGAAACAACAATTAGAGGACTTTGATTTGCATTATGATCATATCTCTATTAAATGTGATAATACTAGTGCTATCAATTTAAGCAAAAATCCGGTTCAACACTTACGAACAAATCATATTGAAATTCGACATCATTTTTTAAGAGATCATGTTCAAAAAGGAGATATTGTACTTGAATTTGTAAACACCGACAAGCAATTGGCGGATATTTTCACAAAACCCTCAGCGAGGATCGCTTCAATTTTATTCGTAGTGAGCTTCGAATGTCGATTTTTACTTAAAAAGTTTTGTTATGACTGTGAAACTTAAATTTTTGTTAAAATGATATATGTGTATTGCTACATTGATATGGAAACATTTATATCAGTTGAATGCTCTCAAGTCCTTCATACATTTATTCTCCTTAACAGTTTGCTATTCTCAACTATGTAATTTTTTTTTGGATTTTGCATCTTGAGGTAAAATTAACTTTGCATACATTGATTTTTTGTAAACTCTCATGGTATTTTTTTTGCATTACTATTCCAGCAACACCAATGTCCCATTAAGTTTAATTTCTGCTATTATTTTTTTATTTTATTTTTTTATTTTGCTATTAGGCTTAATTTCTTTTATTTTTATTTTTTTCTCATTATTATTTTTTGTTTGGGATTAATTTTCTTTTCTTTTTTTTTTCTACTTTTTAATTTCATTTTTCAGTACTTAAACATAAAAACAAAAACAAATCAAAATACAAATATTTACATTAAAAAAAAAAACACTCTTCATTTTTTTACAGTCATACGCCGATCAAAATAAACATATTTACATTAAAAAAAATGAAAAAAAACCCTTCATTTTTTTTACTACCATACGCCAATCTTACTTACTCGTCTCTTCCATCGTTTTCTTCCTCTTTTTATCACCTTGGGAGGCCCTTGAAAGCCCTACCCCCATGCTTTCGTTGAGAGCGACGACTCCCCGTTGACTACCAAAGGCCAAGAACGACGTTGCTCCAAATCGGGCCATGGAGATAGTCTTCCGTTTAAGCTTTTTATTTTCGGCCGTCAATGCGCAAATCTCTGCTCGCGCATCCTTGTACATGCGCTGGAGCAGCGAGAGTTGAGCGTTGACATGGTAGAGCTCACTCGTCCTATTCTACAGTTGGTGAGCCAATTTTGTAACTGCCGTCACCATCTCCATACAGGACGTCAGTGTGAAATGATTGGCTTCAACATCTGATTAAGCTGCCATTATTTGCTCAATCAACATCATAGGAAGGTTGGGAGGAGTAGGAGCCGGGGCACTCGGCCCAGCAGCACTTACGGGATCATTCAGGTCCGGAAAGAGAGTAAAGGGACGGGACAAAGCCATGAAGTAGAAAAGAGAGATGTAATCAACAGGAGGGTCATTTTTGGCAGCCTTTATGCTCTGCTCAATCTCTCTGTTCTATCTCTCTCACGTAGAAGAAGAAAGAGATGGAAGCGAATGAGAAAGAAGAAGGATAAGAGAGTGATTAAGAAGAAGATGGAGGAGAAGAAGACAAGAAGGAGAGAGAGAGAGAGCCGAGGCCGTTGATTGACCCGTCTCGCTTTTGTCAGTTGGCTGACGTAAAAGCAAGGACGCGTGTCCGACGCGATTTTCAACAAAAAAGAGAGAAACGCGCGAATCGTATATATGTATATATATGTTTTGAATTATATAGATGCCATTTATCATGATCATTTTCCTCTTCCTCCTCCAGATTCTGACTCATGATTTCCTTTTGATAATGTCACAGGGGGAGAAATTATATGATGTTATGTATTATGGTATTATTTTCAAATTATGGTATTATTTGAAAACTAATCTGATGATTATGTATTTATAGTTTGATATCTTAGTCTTATATCATGTCTCTAATTAAAGCTTATTTATTATACATGTGCTAACCTATGTATTTAGAAATGAATTTAGGAAGCATGACTTGAGGGGGAGCTTTTCTTACTTGCAAATCAAATCAAAACATCATTGTGTGCCATCATCAAAAAGGGGGAGTTTGTTAGACTTATTTATTTTGATGATTTATTTAATTATGTTTTTAATTTATTTGGAATAGAAAAATAGAATCAAAATTTATTTTGATGATTTATTAGAAAGAGAAAAATAGAATCAAAATTTATTTTGTCCCATTATTTCTTACCTAAAGCTTTTATCCTAAATATTGTTAGAATGTATTTAATATTTGATTAAATTAGAAGTTCAAACAGCCCAAAACAAATATTTAAACAGCCTAGCACAGCAGCAGGCCAAAAGGTTCAAGTGAAAGTTATTCAAATTAGTAATGATAGAGTGGAAGATATTCAAATGAATACAACGGCTATAAACGGCTATAAGTTTCATTATATATATCAAAGCCTCTGATGTAAACAAGTTACAGAAACTACAAACAAGTTACAGAAACCAGAAAATGTTCTTTGATCTAAAATCACTCTCATCTATTCTCTGAAAAATTTTCTGAGAAGTGTTCTTCAATTTTTGTTTACATCCTCTCTCAGAAATTATACATTAAGTCGTGTAGCTTTAAGCCCATCTTTCCTGTGTGAGGATTACAGAAAAATCAGAGTCTCATTTTTATATCTATCTTTGAGAGATAATTCTTGTAGCTTTCTGTGAAAGCAAAAACACATTCTTTTCAATTCTATAAGAGTGTAATACTCTCAGTGTTTTTTTTTGGACTTAGAAAGTCTGTGTAAAATCCGTGGAGGATTGCTCCATATGTGAAAAGGTTACTAGCACCCTGTGAAGTTAGAGAATAGTGGAAAATCTCAAGTAAAACTTGAGGAGTGGACGTAGGTTGAGTTGAAGCCGAACCACTATAAATTTGTTTGTCTCTCTCTCCCTTATCTCTTTATTTCATTTAAATTGCCATAACTGTATTTCATATTTTTATTGTGCTAAAATCATTAATTGACATAGTTGTTAGAACACTTGTTTTAATTATTTTTATTTCATTAACTATATTTATCTATTGTGCTAGTCATAATTTTTATTAGGGTATTATTATTTTATTTGTAAAAACCTAATTCACCCCCCTCTTAGGTTGTCTTTTGGGTAACATGGAGGAATCAAAAGGTTTTTAGTGACGGTGAGCAGTGGATATATCAATTTGTCCAAATCGATCAAACCAAATTGATCCGCCGTATTTTGGACGGATGCGTGATGACGAGCGGATGGTTGCGGATTGATTTTTTTCAATCCGCCTAGTTTTGGACGGACGACAGATTTGAGGTTTCTTTAGCCGCAACCAAACCGTCAAACCACGAACAATCCTAGTAATTTGTAAGACTTTATGTTTTCAATTTATTTAGATATTCTGTTTGTATTTTCAATTGAAAAAGAGTTTAAATATTTTGTTGAATATATTCTGTTGAAAAAAGAGTTTTCAACTTGAATATATTTTTTGGTTTTTAAATCTAACTCTAAAAGTAATAAATAAAAAAGATGATATATGCTAATTGATTTTTGTTTTCAAAAAAAGATATAAATGTAACAATACAGATGCATACAATCTCTACTACTGCTATGTTTATAGCTTGGGTGGTTTGAATTGTTTTTGTATTTTAAGAACCACATATTGCAATACTTTATGTGGATGAAGCATGTTGCGATTGTAATACGTGGATGATGCATGCAGTGATTGTAATATTCTAAAGTTTCAAACTTTATTTCTTAAGATGAGACATACAGTGATTGTAATACTTTTTTAAGTCATTGACTGTAATATTTTTTTTTATTTTGAGGAAGTGCACAAGTTAAATTATGTTGAAAATTTATAAAATTTTAAACCGTTAAACCAATTCGCATCCATCCACCAATCCGCTTAATCCACATCCGCCGAATTGGCGAACGGATGCGGATTGATTTTTTCCAATCCGCCAATCTGACAGACGAATGACGGATTAGAGGTTCCATGGCCGCAACCAACCCGGCCCCACCTCCAGTTTTTAGTTTGATGAGATAAGGTTGTGGTTCAGTTCAAAAAAAAAAAAGAAGATAAGGTTGTAGTTCGTAAGAGCATCTCCAACGATTCAGCTATTTTTTCACCAAAGCTGAATAAAAAAAAGGCAAGTTCCTCGATCTAAGATGAGCGGCTCCAACGATTTTCATCAAAAGACAATGGACGTCTGGTGGGACGACCGGCCAATCGACCGGACAAGCGAATTTTTTTTTCCCCTTTCATTTTTGTTTCCCAATTCGTTTCCAGATTCATCTAGTTTGAGCAATTCATCAAACAAATGGCATGCATCTTTTGATTCATAACATGATTTGAATCAAACCCACCTTTAAAAACAACTCCATGAACATTTTTGAGAGTAAACCCATTTGGAGCCCTTATAGCTCCATGTTCGAAGCAACCCATTGATCAATAAACCTCTATTCCATTTTCATAGGTTTTGCAGAAACTCTCTGCATCAATGGCGAGAATAATCATCCATTCAGCTTGAACCAGCGCCACAATCGTCTCCTCCTTGCCCTCCTCTTCCCAATCTCATCTCCATTCCAAACCCCCTTCCTCCCCACCTCGTACCCTTCTCTCTCTCTATATATATATGTGTGTGTGTGTGTAACTAATTTGCATCTATATTAGGGTTTGATTGTTGTGCAGAGGAATATGAGTGATCGAAGGTGAAACTGGATTCATATGACGATGCAATAGAAGAATTAGTTTCTTAGATGAATTGTTATGTTTGATTTTTGGTTTCTTAGATGAATTAGTGGTTGAACTAATTGCAGTAGAAGAAAAGCCATCTAGGAGTTTTGGAAGTAGGGACGACCGGTGGGACATCCGGCCAGACGTCCAGCCAGTTGTTCGGTGGGCCCACTTCCAACGTAAGCGTACAGTGTTTTGGTGAAATCTACTCCGCTTCTCATTTTGGTGAAACTTTTGGTACATTCTCAATTTGATATCCGTTTGGTGAAACCGTTGGAGCATAAAAGTGATATTTTTTTCACCAAATTCAAATTTGATAATGAATTTGGTTCACCATTGGAGGTGGTCTAAGTAGGCTCGAAACCTAGAATGGATGAATTGCTCTCAATTTTTACTTTGTGGCCCAGAAGAGAAGATAGGGTTCGTTAAAGTTGTTTCATATATACTAACAAAAAAGTTAAATAAAAAAATCAGAAAGGTCCGCACTCCAACGGCCATGAATGGCCCCTTTCACATTGTTTTGTTTTTGTTTTTGTTTACATTTCTTAACAAAATGTAAACTAATGTAGAAAATTTATTAGACCATTGTTTTTATTTATTTATTTATTAAAAATAAATATAATTTGATTATGTGGTTATCAATGTTCAACCATCTTACTTTTTATATAAATATTGAATAGTCTGAATTATCAAAATAAAATAGACATGAAGATGAATCTATCGAAAATTTATTTTTTATTTTTTTATGATTGGCATAATAATTACAAAAAATATAAATTAGTGGAAATTGGGGGTAGAAAAAAAAAAAAAAAAAAAGAGACAAATTAAACTAGTAGTCTTTATATTTTCTTTTTAAATTTTTTATAATTAGAATAATAATTACAAAATCATAAATTAGTGGAGATTGGGGCGGAAAAAAAAAGGCAAATTACATTCATATTTACTAGCATATCATCCGTGCTATGTTGGAACAATCTTCAGTGTAAATAAAATAACTTGAAATAAATTTAAATAAAATAAATAAATAACATACCGGATTTAATTATCGAACCGAATTAAATAATTTAAGACCAAGTCGAGTGTGTGACACTCTGTCCTTAAGACAGATTCGCCCCGCTACGGTGCTTACGGTTGAGTGGCGTCTATCTCCCAGGATACAATGATCTTTACAAATTTATAGAAGCACTTCAAATAAATTTATTTGACGAATTAAAACCTGTGTTCTATACTCTCTTTGTAATTTTCCTAAAACTAGAATGAAGGAAAATCCCCTAAATAAAAGTTGGACAGCAATATCAATAATGCAAACTAAAAATCTCGGGTAGGAAATCAGATCCCTGAGACTGCTGGAATTAATGGTATTTATAGACAGCATAACAGTTCCGAACAGGTCCCAAAATTGAATGAACAGATGCAACTGTTTAGAATTCAAACAAAACTGACCGTATGGACTTTCAACACTAATATTCAAACAATTGATAAGTGACCGTTGGTTGTAACAAACTGTTGGAATGCTATATTTAAACCATATGAATAGTCAAACAATAAAGTCAAAGGTGGAAAGTTTATAAAACTGTTATGGAATAAATGTATTAAACTATTTGAATAGTTTAATCTATTTTAGGAAACCACTTTAGGAAACCAAAAATAAAATCATATTTAAATTAAATTCCCACAATAATTTTTATTAAAAAAATTCAAAAGAATTTTGTCTAAAAAATTAATGTTAAACCCAAAAACGACGTCAACTTTCCATTCACTCATAAATGGTTTTGACGTTCCGTCTTCACCGTGTGACTTGCCACGCGGCAAGGAACACGTCACCTCTTCGGACCCACCCCAAAAAGATGTTTGGGGCCCACTCAATTTTGGGTTCAAAAATATGCCTATATTAAACCATTTTTTCCAACATGCTATGCATGGAATTGGATTTTAAAAAATTATTTATGATTATGTCAAACATATTTTTAAATTATTAGCATAAAATATACATAATTTTGAAAAAAAAATATATGTTGATGTTTTATAATTGAAGTAATAAAAATGAAAATTTATTACGTTTGTTCGAAATTCACTGAATAAATAAGATATATTATAACTAAAATCCAAATTGTTGTGGTCTTCTATCAACATTCCTACATTATCAACATGATAGTTAGTATTATAATTGATAAACAACACATATATTATGTATTTATAAAATATTATAAACTAAAAATGTTATACTTACATATTATATATATATTTTACCTTGTAAAACGTATAGGCATTTTTTAAACCAATCTATATTTAAAACAAAATTCGCGCATGGTGCACAATCTAGTTGACGTAGCATTGTTGGTACAGGTTTGATAAATGCATAGGCACAGTCTTGGCATAACCAATATAAACTTTAATCATTCTAACTCCATTATCCTATAAAATTTTGAAATTATAACATTGTGTTTGAAAATATAAGAATAAGTTATTTATAATAAATTTTATAATTTTCTACCTTTGATATCATATTCTTCAAATATGTTGGTTGGCATCGCAAGATAAACTCTACCCGTTTATCTTGAACATCGAGATTTATTGAAGCAGCCTTTGACCACAATGTTAACATTATATCTAATAAAAAAAATAAAAAAAAATAACTTGTTAAAAGGAAATATTGTACTTAATAAAAAATTAAAGCACTTGTTAAGTTTAAATTATTATTTTACATAGCAATTATTTTCCTAAAGAAAATTACCTCATTATAATATCAGTATCATTATGTATGCAGTAACGACAAACATTGTGACCATAATAATATTCAACTGTTTGATAACAATGTAATTTTTAATAAAATTACCGTGGAAGGCTTGAAAAGGGTGTGTAATTTCCTAATTGTAGTGTATTTTTTTTTTCTCCATTTTTTTTTTAACAATTGTAACTTGTTATTTTTAACTAAAAAATTATATTTGTTTTAGATATTTTTAATATATAAATTATTTTTTACAGTGTAATTTTTTTCTCTTCTTTTTTTTTTTTTTTTTTTGCAATTGCAACTTGTTATTTTTTAATAAGAATTTATATTTGTTTTAGATATTTTTTTAATATACAAATTGTTTTTTTTAGATTTTTTATAAAACTAATTTAACAATCTCATCATTAACCATAGTGTATGAGAGAAATTGAAAATAGTTGTTTTAGATATTTTTTTAATATAGAAATTATTTTTTATAGTGTAATTTTTTTCTCTTTTTTTTTCGCAATTGCAACCTGTTACTTTTTTTAGTGTAATTTTTTTCTCTTTTTTTTCCGCAATTGCAACATGTTATTTTTTAATAAGAATTTATATTTGTTTTAAATATTTTTTTAATATACAAATTATTTTTTTAGATTTTTTATAAAAATAATTTAACAATCCCATCATTAACCATAGTATATGAGAGGAGTTGAAAACGGTGCGGTAATAAATATGGGAGAAGTTAAAAAGGTTTGTGAGTTTGAAGAAGTTAATAAATGCTAAGATTTTTTTCCTAAATCAAAAAATTAAAAAATTAGAATTGAAATATTGGAGCTTCCACAAGACTTGTGGGTTAGAAACCCCATTTTCCTTATATAATAGATTGATAGATAGATATAGATAAATATAGATATTTATATTTGTTTTAGATATTTTTTTAATATACAAATTATTTTTTTTAGATTTTTTATAAAAATAATTTAACAATCTCATCACTAACCATAATGTATGAGAGATATTGAAAAGAGTGCTGCAATAACTATGAGAGAAGTCAAAAAGGTTTGTGAGTTGAGAGAAATCAATAAATGCTGAGGTTATTTATTTTTTTAAATCAAAAAATTAAAAAATTAGGATTGAAATATTGGAGCTCTCACAAAACATGTGGGTTAAAAACTCCCTTTTTCTTATATAATACTAGCATATCATCCCCTGCTATGCACGGATTGTGATTATAATTATCTATATACGTGAATTGTGATTTTTAAATGTCTTCTTTTTTTTCCTTTTTTATATTATATTAAAGTTTAATATTTTGATAATAATCATATGTGTTAGACTTTTCAAGAAATTAAATGTCTTTTTTTTATTATATTATACTAGCATATCACCCGTGCTATGCACGGGATAATTATAGATATTTATATTTGTTTTAGATTTTTTTTAGTATATAAATTATGTTTTTTAAGATTTTTTATAAAAATAATTTAACAATCTTATCACTAACTATAGTGTATGGGAGAAGTTGAAAAGGATACTGTAGTAACTATACATGGATTGTATCTATAATTATTTGTATGAAGGGATTTTAAATGTTGATCAAGAAATTGTATCAATAAACACAGGCATGTGAAAAGATATGTGGATTGAAAAAATTTAATAAATGCTGATCAGGGAATTTTGACCAAATCAATAAATGCTGAGTTTTTTTTTTTAAATAAAAAATTTTAAAAATTTGGATTGGGATATTGAAGCTCCCACAGGCTTTGGGATTAAAAATTCCCTTTTGCTTCATATCTATACTATATACTATATATTAAGCAAAAGGGGGTTTTTAACCCTCAAGGCCTGTGGCAGCTTCAATATCCCAATTTGAATTTTCTAAATTTTTTATTATAAAAAAAAACTCAGCATTTATTAATTTGGTCAAAATCTCCTAATCAGCATTTATTAACTTTTTTCAATCCATATGCCTGCATTTATTGATTTGGTTAAAATTTTCTTATCAGTATTTAAAATCCCCTCATACAAATAATTATAGATACAATCTGTAAGGACTCACATTTCATGTCTTAGTCATGCTTGCATGTATTTGTATGATTTGCCATGTTAAGATTTGCCTTGATGGATCTTGCCTTGTTTTGTAAGAATATGATTTTTTTTCCTAAGTGAATATGTATGCTTTGTTCCTTCCCTTGCTAAGCCTAAGTTATGTTGAGTTATGTTAAGCCTAGATCAGTTCCAAGCCGAGGTCATCTCCAGTCCAGAACCATCTTGGTAACACTTTGCTGACCTCCACCTTTGTCCTGACATATTGGCCGAGATGATTATCATCTGGGCCGAGGTGTGTACCGCCGAGGCCGAGATGTGTATTATCTAGGCCGAGATGTCATCTTGTGCCGAAGTGATCTTGTCCGGGAGTGGTATGACCTAGACCGAGGTGTGGCACATCTAGGCCGAGGTGTGGCACAGCTTAGTCAAGTGTTGTCCTACCTAGCCGAGATCATTGTTACCTTAGTGCCGAAGTCTTGTCCTTAGCCGAAGTCATTGTCCTTTGCTTACCGATGTCTTGCCTTTGCCGATGTCTTGTCTTTTGCCGATGTCATTCCTTGCCGGAGTGGTTCCTGTGAAGCTTGTTAGATACGCCTTGTCAGAACCTTGTCTTGTCAATCTATCACCTTTTTGAGGAGAACCAATCCGCCGCTGCCACGTGTCCGAGCTGAGTGTTAAATCAGCCGGCAGAGGGAGAAAGCCATCATTTGTTGTGTTCTTGTTTGAAGAAGAGGAGAGAGAAGCTCTAGAAGAGGGAGAAGAGTTCTTGAGGGAGAGTAGACCTTCCAAGCTCGATTCCTAGAGATCCAACCGTTAGATTCGTGTTCTAAGGTTAGATTCTTGATCTGTGCATGATGTTCTTTATGTTTATGTTATTGCATTGCATGATCGAATATGTTTTGAAAGCCATGCATTGTTTTGAAGTTCGGTTTTGAAGGGAGGAAAATGATATTCAAGTGTTCTTCAAGAAAAACCATGTTTTGATTCGAAAGCTCATGCCAAGATTCATGTTTTCATGTTTGTTTTCATGTGGTCTTTAAGTATGGGTGCCCAGGTCCTTGTCTCCGAATTCATAGCATGAAAATCCAGGTTTTGAATAAAGGAAATGATGATTTTGGCATTCATGTTCTTCGTCTTCATGTTCATGTTCTTCACGGGTGGAAACCCAGATCTCCAGACTTCACTTCCCGAGGTGTAGTCGCCGAGATCATTCTTGCTTAGACTCACACTTAGGCCAAGCATCGTATCTCACCTTGGCCTACTCTGCGTGACCACTTGCACCTTAGTTTGTCTTGCATGAACCTCGGCATGCAGTTGCACGCCGAAGCCTTGGTAACCACACCTCGGCCAGGAGGTGTGGGACCTCGGCATAGACCTGGTTGGTACCCAGCATGTCATCCTGACATGTAAAACAGTGTTTTGACTTTCAGCATGTTTCCCCGAGATCATTTGCATGTATGTGAGACTTGATGTTCAATAGACCTTGCCATGTGTTTGTAGGACTTGGACCTTTGCCTTGATTCCGTCGTCCCAAGAGCTAGGTGAGTGGTACTTTCAATAAAGCTATGTTATATGTTTTGAATAAGCCTTGCTTTGCTTTGTTTTGACAAGTATTTGTTAAGCATGAATGATCACCCTATTTTGTGTACCAAGTATAAGTTGCATGCCAAGTATGAGTTTTGGTTTTGGAGTCCGTACGTGCCAGGGGACTTTAAGCACTGGTGGCACAAGTCCTCCCATGCTAGGGGACTCTAAGCCTAAGTAGCATCGTCCTTTCGTGTTAGGGGACGTTAAGCCCATGTAGCACCCATGTTTGAATGTATTTGCTATCGACGGTCTATGAACGGATAGTCACCACTGACGGTCTAAGAACGAGTGGATAAGTATGTTTTGCCATCGACGGTCTGGGAACGGATGGATATGTTCTGTTTGGAATGTGATGACCCCAAGTACATGTTTTGATATAAGTTATGCCAAGTGTGTGTTTGTATAAGCTTTGCCGAAGTACATGTTTTGAACAAGTTATGATATGTATGCATGTTTACCAAGGACCTCGGGAAATCATTCATTAAACCCTTTATTGCTTGTACCATTCACTGAGTATCCAATACTCACCCTCTCTATATATATATGTAGGTTCCAAGCTAGATGTCGGCTTCGCCGAGGTGTTTCTTCCTGTGCCGAGGTTTTGTATGCATGTTAGGTCGGCGTTAAGGATGTCGGCCACTGTGAAGATTATGCTTTTGACTGTAATTCATGTATCATGTTTATGTCGGCTTGAGAAGCCTTTTGCTAAGATGTAAAGTATGTATTTTGTTCATGTTGTAATCAAGTTGTAAGACTTCAATTATGATGTATGCCATTTCATTTGACTTATGCACAGCTCTTATGGACTATTTAGATTTTGACATATTGCTTCCGCACATGTTAGCCCCATATGTATACTCTGATTTGTGTGTGAATTCTTGTAAGAGGCCTTTGGTAATCTAGGATTACTGGCCATCTCGGCGCCGACCTTCTAGGGGCGGGTTGGGGTCGTTACACAATCTGTATATAGTTACTACAGTACCTTTTTCAACTTCTTTCATACACTATGATTAGTGATAAGATTGTAAAATTATTTTTATAAAAAATCTTAAAAAACATAATTTATATATTAAAAAAATCTAAAACAAATATAAATATCTATAATTATCCCGTGCATAGCACGGGGTGATAGGCTAGCATGGGAGAAATTGAAAAGGGTGTTGCAATAATTATGAGAGAAGTCAAAAGGGATTGTGGGTTGGGAAAAGTCAATAAATGCTGAGGTTGGGTTGGGAGAAGTTAATAAATGCTGAGTTTTTTTTTTTAAATCAAAAAATTAGAAAATTAGATTAGGAGATTGGAGCTCCTATCTGATTTTTTGGAAAAGAGAAAATGAATGCAAGTTTTAATATTTTTTTTAAAAAAAATTGTGAGAGAGATTAGGAGAGAGAAATTATGAAATATTTTTGTTATTAAATAAATAAATCAGTCAATAGTTTTTTTAATCTATTTTGTAAATTAAAAATCAATAATTTTTTATTTTTATTTTTATTTTTGTGTGGTTTCTATTCAGGTATTTTTTTTTCAATTTATTTAAGATGGAGTTGTGGGTATCTTTTTTTTTAAAAATTTAATTTATCTGTGATTTCCATTTGTTTTTAATTATTATTATTTAGGTAAGTTATGATGTGAGTTAGGTATGTGATAGACATGTGAGTTTTATTGATTTAAAATTTATTTAGATAAATTTTAAAGATTTTTTTTTTAGTTTTTTAGTTTTTTTTGTTATGTTATAATATAATATATATAATATAGGTAGATATCTACAACTTTAATAGAAAATATTATCTGATTTTTTTGGGAAGAGAAAATGAATGCAAGTTTTAATATTTTTTTTTTGAAAATTTGTGAGAGAGATTAGGAGGGAGAGATTATGAAATATTTTTGTTATTAAATAAATAAATCAATTAATATTTTTTTAATCTATTTTGTAAATTAAAAATCAATAATTTTGAAAAATTGATTAATTTGTCCCATTAAGTAATTTAAAATTTTGATAGATATACATAAAAAAAATACATAATTATATTATTAAATCACAATTCAAATTTAGATGTTATATCTTTTTGAGATCTATAGCTAAATTCTTATCTTTTTTTAAAAAAAAAATTTTGTGTGTAACCAAAGTGTATGGTTGAAATTGAAAAAGGTGTTGCAATAATTATGAGAGAAGTCAAAAGGGATTGCGGGTTGGAAAAAGTTAATAAATGCTAAGGTTGTGTTGGGAGAAGTCAATAAATGCTGAGATTTTTTTTTAAAATCAAAAAATTAGAAAATTAGGATTAGGAGATTGGAGCTCATATCTGATTTTTTGGGAAGAGAAAATGAATGCAAGTTATAATTTTTTTTTTTTTGAAAATTTGTGAGAGAGATTAGGAGAGAGAGATTATGAAATATTTTTGTTATTAAATAAATAAATCAGTCAATAGTTTTTTTTAATCTATTTTGTAAATTAAAAATCAATAATTTTGGAAAATTGATTAATTTGTCCCATTAAGTGATTTAAAATTTTGATAGATATACATAAAAAAAATACATAATTATATTATTAAATCATAATTCAAATTTAAATGTTATATCTTTTTGAGATCTATAGCTAAATTCTTATCTTTTTTATTTTTTATTTTTGTGTGTAACCATAGTTTATGGGAGAAATTGAAAATGATGTTGCAATAATTATGAGAGAAGTCAAAAGGGATTGTGGGTTGGGAAAAGTCAATAAATGCTGAGGTTGGGTTGGGAGAAGTCAATAAATGCTGAGTTTTTTTTTTTTTTTAAATCAAAAAATTAGAAAATTAGGATTAGGAGATTGGAGCTCCCACAGGCCTTGGGGTTAAAAACCCCCTTTTGCTTAATATATATATATTAAGCAAAAGGGGGTTTTTAACCCCAAGGCCTGTGGGAGCTTCAATATCCCAATTTGAATTTTCTAAATTTTTTATTATAAAAAAAACTCAGCATTTATTAATTTGGTCAAAATCCCCTAATCTGCATTTATTAACTTTTTTCAATCCATATGCCTGCATTTATTGATTTGGTTAAAATTTTCTTATCAGTATTTAAAATCCCCTCATACAAATAATTATAGATACAATCTGTATATAGTTACTACAGTACCTTTTTCAACTTCTTTCATACACTATGATTAGTGATAAGATTGTAAAATTATTTTTATAAAAAATCTTAAAAAACATAATTTATATATTAAAAAAATCTAAAACAAATATAAAAATCTATAATTATCTCGTGCATAGCACGGGGTGATAGGCCAGTATGGGAGAAATTGAAAAGGGTGTGGCAATAATTATGAGAGAAGTCAAAAGGGATTGTGGGTTGGGAAAAGTCAATAAATGCTGAGGTTGGGTTGGGAGAAGTTAATAAATGCTGAGTTTTTTTTTTAAATCAAAAAATTAGAAAATTAGGATTAGGAGATTGGAGCTCCTATCTAATTTTTTGGGAAAGAGAAAATGAATGCAAGTTTTAATATTTTTTTTAAAAAATTTGTGAGAGAGATTAGGAGAGAGAGATTATGAAATATTTTTATTATTAAATAAATAAATCAGTCAATAGTTTTTTTAATTTATTTTGTAAATTAAAAATCAATAATTTTTTTTTTTTTTTTTTTTTTGTGTGGTTTCTATTCAGGTATTTTTTTTTCAATTTATTTAAGATGGAGTTGTGGGTATCTTTTTTTTTTTTAAATTTAATTTATCTGTGATTTCCATTTGTTTTTAATTATTATTATTTAGGTAAGTTATGATGTGAATTAGGTATGTGATAGACATGTGAGTTTTATTGATTTAAAATTTATTTAGATAAATTTTAAAGATTTTTTTTTTAGTTTTTTAGTTTTTTTTGTTATGTTATAATATAATATATGTAATATAGGTAGATATGTACAACTTTAATAGAAAATATTATCTGATTTTTTTGGGAAGAGAAAATGAATGCAAGTTTTAATATTTTTTTTTTGAAAATTTGTGAGAGAGATTAGGAGGGAGAGATTATGAAATATTTTTGTTATTAAATAAATAAATCAGTTAATATTTTTTTAATCTATTTTGTAAATTAAAAATCAATAATTTTGAAAAATTGATTAATTTGTCCCATTAAGTAATTTAAAATTTTGATAGATATACATAAAAAAAATACATAATTATATTATTAAATCACAATTCAAATTTAGATGTTATATCTTTTTGAGATCTATAGCTAAATTCTTATCTTTTTTTTAAAAAATTTTTTTGTGTGTAACCATAGTGTATGGTTGAAATTGAAAAAGGTGTTGCAATAATTATGAGAGAAGTCAAAAGGGATTGTGGGTTGGAAAAAGTTAATAAATGTTAAGGTTGTGTTGGGAGAAGTCAATAAATGCTGAGATTTTTTTTTTTAAATCAAAAAATTAGAAAATTAGGATTAGGAGATTGGAGCTCCTATCTGATTTTTTGGGGAAGAGAAAATGAATGCAAGTTATAATTTTTTTTTTTTTGAAAATTTGTGAGAGAGATTAGGAGAGAGAGATTATGAAATATTTTTGTTATTAAATAAATAAATCAGTCAATAGTTTTTTTTAATCTATTTTGTAAATTAAAAATCAATAATTTTGGAAAATTGATTAATTTGTCCCATTAAGTGATTTAAAATTTTGATAGATATACATAAAAAAATACATAATTATATTATTAAATCATAATTCAAATTTAGATGTTATATCTTTTTGAGATCTATAGCTAAATTCTTATCTTTTTTATTTTTTTATTTTTGTGTGTAACCATAGTTTATGGTAGAAATTGAAAATGATGTTGCAATAATTATGAGAGAAGTCAAAAGGGATTGTGGGTTGGGAAAAGTCAATAAATGCTGAGGTTGGGTTGGGAGAAGTCAATAAATGCTGAGTTTTTTTTTTTTTTAAATCAAAAAATTAGAAAATTAGGATTAGGAGATTGGAGCTCTCACAGGCCTTGGGGTTAAAAACCCCCTTTTGCTTAATATATAGTATAGATTAAAGTTTAATATTTTGATAATAATCATATGTGTTAGACTTTTCAAGGAATTAAATGTCTTTTTTTATTATATTATATTAAAGTTTAATATTCTGATAATAATCATATGTGTTTGAATTTTCAAGGAATTAAATGTCTTTTTTTTTATTATATTATATTAAAGTTTAATCTTTTGATAATAATCATATGTGTTGGACTTTTCAAGAAATTTTTTTTATGCTTGTTTTTAATGCATTAAAATATTATTATGAGGGATAATAATCATATGCGTTGGGACTTTTTAAGGAATTCATATGTGTTGGATTTCAAAGAATTTTTTTTATGCTTGTTCTTAATGCATTAAAGTGTTATTATGAAGCTAAGACTTGAGGGTTGGGAGAAGTTAATAAATGCTAAGATTTTTTTTTTTTAAATCAAAAAATCAGGAAATTTAGATTAGAAGATTGGAGCTCCCACAAGGCTTAGGGTTAAAAACCCCCTTTTGCTTAATATATAGTACTAGTGTTTCACCCGTGCTATGCACGGGCTGTGTTTATAATTATTTGTATATATGTAAATTATGATTTTTAAATATCTTCTTCTTCTTTTTTTTTTTTTTTTTTTTTTTTTTTTTGCACATTGAAAAAAGAAATATAACAAATGTAGCATATCTTCAATCAATTATTTTATGTTTGCTATTATTTAAAATTTAAAAATAATGTATAGGCAAAATTTAACAACATTTTTTTTCACTTCCATATAAATATTTTAAAAAATAAACATGAAAAAGGTAGTCAATATAATATTATACATTAACTAAAAAATGTAATTAGCAATTATACTTACATAAATTTACTATAGTTTTAATTTCAAATTAAAAAATATATATTTTAAAAGCATTTTATTTAGCTAGTACTAAATAGAATTTTCTTAGCAAAAAAGAAAAGTTATAAAATTTTGTTGCAAATTTTCAAATGCCTATTGTTAAACATTCTATTACACTTGCATGTTTGTTTACTTGCTTGCTTTGGGAGTTTTGATTTTTTATCTTTACTCCACATTCATCGTATTGTTTTATTGATTTTTGTTCTTCTTACTTGATTTTCGCATGAAACTTCTTTCACAGTGTATCTTCGAGTATATTAGTGAAAATATCATACACTAAAAATGCACAAAATTACAATATATAAAAAAAAAAAAAAAAGAAAAGAAAAAGAGAGAGAGAGTAAGTAATTGGCCAAAACTAAAACCACTTTAAGAAAAAATAAAAAATAAAAACAAAAATGAAATTGTTTGAAATAGAAAATGATTTACTCATTTATTTATTACTTTTTAAAAATAAACTTTTACAGAAAACAAAGAAAATTATATAAAATAAGTACAGAAACCAAACATAAAATATAATACAAAAAATAAATGAATTATAGGATTTTCAAGAAGTAAGACTCACAAATGAATTTTGTAAAATCTTGTCTATTCATATACTTTTTGTGTATATTTTTTATTTTTTAATCCCGAGAATGACATTGAAATAGTCTACATTTCTTGCATTAGGTCCATCTAATAGCTTTAGCAAACACAGATGTAATAAATTTCATAACACAAAACACAAACAATGTGAGACAAAATATCTAAAAAAAATAAAAGCAACGTCCAATGATGATATAAAAGCACACCTGACATTTTAATTGGAGGTATAACCAGATAAATCGTCTTAGAAAATGAAGGCAACCTTTATTTTTCATCACAACAATTACATATCTCAATATATAATTTTAACGTCGCTCACTATTTAACACGTCCAATTCTCTATCAATATTAAAATGAATGCATGAACCAAAAAAATAAATAAAATCTGAGAAGACAGAGATATGGTTTAAGATCTTTCAATTGCTGAATTCTATTAATCAATAGTTATTAGGCTTCAATAATCGGACTTCTAATATTTGTTATCCATTAATGTTTAGTTATTTGATTTTATCTATATTCACTTGATAATTTAAGAGTGAACACGTGTCAAACTTTTACACAAACATTTGGCGCATTTTTTGAGCATTATTAATGAAATGCACATTGTAAATTTTTTTTATATTTTTTTTCGTAATTGCAACCTGTTATTTTTTAATAAGAATATATATTTGTTTTAGATATTTTTTTAATATATAAATTATTTTATTTAGTTTTTTTATAAAAATAATTTAACAATCTCATCGCTAAACATAGTATATAGGAGAAGTTGAAAATGGTACAGCAGTAGGTATGGGAGAAGTCAAAAATGCTTAAGAAATTTAGCCAAAACCCCTTCATTGGACCGTTGTTTAGTGAAAATGACAACCCAATTTATTTTACTTCATAAATCCTTGAGAAGAAAAATACATAATTGAGTAAGGACAAAGTAATATATATATTTTTTCTTGGATAACATTGCTTGAGTAACATGTGACTGTTAGACAAAATAACATGTTACTGTCAAACAGAGTAACTATCAAACAAATTAACATGTTACTGTTTCTGTTTACATCAATTTCAACAGTAATAATTTTTTATTTTTTATTTTTTTATAAAGAATTTATAGTCAACATAGATCTTAATTGATAGATTGATGAGAAAATTCTAAAAATATTAATTTTATTATAAATTGACATCTACATAAAAAGTTATATTATATTAAAGCTTAATGTTTTGATAATAATCTTATGTGTTGGAATTTTCAAGAAATTTTGTTTATGCTGAGTCTTTAATGCATTAAAGTTTAATTATGAGGGGGTTTTGACCAAATCTCCTAAAAGGCATGGGGGTTGGGAGAAGTTAATAAATGTTAAGGTTTTTTTTTTTTTTTTAAATCAAAAAAATCAAGAAATTTAGATTGGGAGATTGGAGCTCCCACAAGACTTGGGGTTAAAAACCCCATTTTTGCTTAATATATAGTATAGATAGATAGCATATCACCCGTGCTATGCACGAGATTAAATTTAAAAATAAAAATAAAAACCATTTATAGTTATGTCAAACATATTTTTAAATTGTTAGCATAAAATATGTGTAATTTTAAAATAAAATATTGACATTGCATAATTAAAGTAATAAAAATAAGAATTTATTACATCTGTTTGAAATTCACTGAATAAGTAAAACAAAAAAATAACTAAAATCTATATTGTTTGTGGGCCTTCCATCAGTATTCCTGCATTGTCAACATGATAGCTAGTATTATAAATTAATGAACAACACATATATTATGTATTTATAAAATGTTATAAAGTAAAAATGTTATAACTTACATGTTTTTTTTTACCTTCTAAAAGGTATAGACATTCTTCAGACCAATCTATATTTAAAACAAAGGTCATGCACGGTGCACAATCTAGTTGAAATGGCATTGTTGGTACAGGTATGATAAATGCATAGGCACGGTCTTGGCGTGACGCAATATAATCTTTAATCATTCTAACGCCATTATTCTATAAAATTTTGGAATTATAACTTTGTGTTTGAAAAAGTAAGAATAAGATATTTATAATAAATTTTATAATTTCCTACATTTGATCTCATATTCTTCAAATATGAAGGTTGACATCGCAAAATAAACTCTACCCGTTTATCTTAAACAGTGAGATTTATTGAACCAGTACTGTCTTTGACCACAAGGTTAATTTAAAAAATCATAATAAATCATAATTATATGTTAGTGTTTACCTTGTTGTAGGACAACATTATTATTCATCACACTTGTGACTTCTGAAACATATCTTTATGCATCTGAACACTCTCAGATATCGAGAACATAACAATTCCTTTATTTGAATTTACATGAATAAAATAATTAGTATAAAATCATTACTTTTTTTGAAGTTATAAGAATATTGTCAAATAAATCATAATTATAAAATTAATATAAATAATATTTCTTACCTTCTTCCTCAGATATAGGAGGCACGCCTATTGTCACGACCCAACCCCAGGGCTTAGGGCTGGAATCGCAACTTACTAACTTATTCTTATTCGAAGCAAATTAGGTTGCGCAAGTGAAGATAAAAATAATTAAACAGAAATTTTACTTTATGCTACTATTTAAGAAAGAGGAAATACATTTCTAGGGCTTTCATTATTTTATTATTCAGTGACCAGCCCCGAATAGAAACAAAAGGAAGCAAAAATATAAAAAAAAAAAAAAAAAAAGATAAAATAGTGATTCAACATCAGTCCATGTGCAGGTTCCATTTTGTGGGTTATGGATTTCCCTTACATCTCGTCACCTGAAAGGGTAACAGCTATAAGCACACAGGAGAGTGAGAAATATTATGCCAAGAGTGTAGGGAATACAAAATAACCATGGATAATTAGTTAGGCTAAAATATTTGCATAATTTAATTTAAAATGACAATTTATTTAAAGTGGCAGAATACAAAAATCATGTAAATAAATAATCATAACCACAGTATAAAACGAAACAGAGCAGAGGTCACAGAAGTGACAGTCAGAACAGAGGTCAATGGATCCATGACAAACAGAGGACCACAAAGTGGTCAAACAGAGGCCAGTGGTTATTTAAGTCCCCCAAGGCGTGGGACTCCCGTGGTGGTACTTACAAAACATGATTGTTTATAAGGTTATAGTCAAATATATACTAAAATTTAAACAAACATATCCATGGATTTCCTTTCAAGTAAATAGAGTTTAGAAAGTAACCCACGTAACTGAAATATTTATAAACATAACTTTTATTTATATAACTTAATAAATATAACTTGTATAAAAAAAGCTATGATAACTCAAAACATTCGTAAAACATATAATGGTGAATCAAGGTATAATATAACTCACCTTAATTATAACCCTTAGCCTTACTTTACTATCAGAACTTCCCTACTATAAATTCCTTACTCTCACTTACGTACCTCTCTCTCGGTTTCCACTCTTTCTTTTGTTCTTTCATTTTTCCCCTCTTAGTTCATCACACCTTTGCCCCTTTTATACTGTTAGCCAAGCCTTGATGGAATGCCACGTACCCCCCTCTCTCAGGAGGCCATAATGATGCTAGGAGGTGGAGCTTTTAATTGTAGATTCAAGATGAGATTTGAATCTTTAGAGATAAGTATAAATCTTCTTAACATACTTAGGCCTTTTTTCTCTTTTTTTTTTTTTTTTTTGCTTGGGCCGAAATTGCTGGGCCAACTAGCTTATAAATTTTCTTTTTCTTTTCTTTTTATTCATTTATTTATTTGTTTTGGTGTTAAGCTTTTTCAATGTAAATTAAATTACATCTTATCATTTAGCATTGTAAAATTAATTATTTTATTTTATTTTACAAATTATTATTATTATTCTTGTTAGCAATATTATTATTTATTTACTATCTTTAGTTTGACCCGATTAATATTACAATTTCATAAATGTGTTAATTTGCTCCCAAATAATAATTCCTAATTAATTCTATATTTGATAACCCAATGCCAAATTAAATTTATAACTTTTTTTATTTAATAGTCTATCATCACATGCCACCATAATTATATATAACTCTAAATATTTATGTGTACTTAATTAAACATTCGGGGTGTCACATTTCTCCTCTTCTAATTAGAAGTTTGTCCCCAAACTTGATGTACCTTAATTTTCGAAGAGGTGTGGGTATTTGGCTCGCATTTGTCCTTCGGTTTCCCACGTAGCTTCTTCGATGCGATGATTTCGCCATAAGACCTTTACCAGTGGTATGGTCTTGCTTCGGAGAACTTGATTACGATGATCGAGAATCTGCACTGGTTGTTCTTCGTAAGAGAGATCTTCTCGAACTTCCAAGTTCTCATAGTCGATGACATGTTCTGGATCTCGG
This sequence comes from Camellia granthamiana, assembly GCA_036172215.1. Lineage (NCBI taxonomy): Eukaryota > Viridiplantae > Streptophyta > Magnoliopsida > Ericales > Theaceae > Camellia > Camellia granthamiana. Next base: position 121,272,653 of record CM069912.1, on the reverse strand, counting down.
AGATATCGTCGGAGCATTGAAACGTGAAACACGTTGTGGATATTAGATAGCTCAGGAGGTAGTGCAAGGCGATAGGCTACAGGACCAATTCTTTTCAATATCTCGAATGGCCCGATGTAACGTGGGTTTAGCTTTCCGCACTTTCCGCGCTTTCCGAATCAGATCACTTCTCTTGTTGGTGAGATTTTCAGAAACACATGGTCTCCTACTTGAAATTTCAAGTCTCGTCTCCGAGTATCTGCATAACTTTTCTGGCGGCTCTGAGCAGTGCGAATCTGCTGTTGGATGAGTTGGATTTTCTCACTGGTGACTTGCACGATTTCGGGGCCTAACAATTTCTTGTCCCCGACCTCCGTCCAGCACGGAGGTGATCGACATCTCCTTCCATACAGAGCTTCGTACGGCGCCATTCCAATACTTTCCTGATAGCTGTTGTTATAGGCAAATTCCACCAAAGGTAAGTGCTCATCCCAGTTACCTTTGAGGTCCAACACGCATACACGTAACATGTCTTCCAACGTCTGGATTGTTCTTTTGGATTGCCCATCGGTTTGTGGATGATAGGCCGTGCTGAACTTCAGTGTAGTTCCCAAAGCTTCTTGCAATTTATTCCAGAAGTGGGACACGAAACGAGGGTCTCGGTCAGACACGAACGAAACTGGGATACCATGCAACCGAATAATCTCCTTGATATATAAAGTGGCAAACTTATTCAAAGGGTACATGATTTTGATTGGTAGAAAATGTGCTGACTTTGTCAATCGGTCTACTATAACCCATATTGCATCATTCTTCGAAAATGACTGTGGTAGCTCGACCACGAAGTCCATAGTAATGTGTTCTCATTTCCATTCAGGAATAGGGAGTGGTTGCAGCAGCCCTACAGGTCTCTGATGTTCTGTTTTAACATGCTGACAATGCAGACATTTGGAAACATGGCTTGCTATATCTCTTTTCATTCCGGTCCACCAGTAGTGTTCCTTCAGATCATGATACATCTTTGTGTTGCCAGGGTGGATTGCAAATCTTGAGTTATGAGCTTCCTCCAGTATCTTTTTCTTGAGTTCCGGGATGTCGAGTATGCAAATTCAATTCCGAAATTTCATTATCCCATTGCTTCTAATGAAATCAGGATCAGGCGTGTTCCCTTGTTCCTCGTACCTTTTCTTCAAAAGTTTATCTTCCCATTGGCGTGCTCTAATTTCTCCAATCAATGTAGGCTCCACGGTTACATTGGCGAGCAACCCATTGATCTTGAGAGTACATGCCAAACTTGTCGTCGTCTTTCGGCTCAGTGCGTCTACCACCACGTTAGTTTTGCCCAGATGGTGATGGATCTCTATATCGTAGTCTTTCATAAATTCCAACCACCGCCGTTGCCTCATATTCAGTTCCTTCTGTGTGAATAGATATTTTAGACTTTTGTGGTCAGTATAAATCTCGCAGGTTGTACCGTAGAGATAATGACGCCAGATTTTGAGAGCAAAGATCACCACAGCCAATTCCAAATCGTGAGTCGAGTAGTTCTTCTCGTGAGTCTTTAATTGTCATGACATATAAGCAATGACTTTTCCGTCTTGCATGAGAACGCAACCCAACCCATTGTATGAGGCATCACTATAGATTACGAACCCATCTGCTCCGGTAGGGAGTGCTAGTATAGGGGCTGACACAAGTCGACCTTTTAATTCTTGAAAGCAACGCTCCTGTTTATCAGTCCATTCAAAGGGTGTGTTCTTTTGAGTTAGTTGGGTCAAGGGCGATGTTATCTTTGAGAAATCTTGCACGAAGCGTCGATAATAACCAGTTAGACCCAAGAAACTTCGGATTTCTGACACATTAGTGGGTCGTGGCCAGTCCACGATTGCTGCAACTTTTTGGGGGTCAACCGAGATGCCATCTTTATTAATGATGTGACCGAGAAAGTGTACACTAGTGATCCAGAATTCGCATTTCTTCAACTTGGCATAAATTTTATGATTACGTAGCATTTGTAGAACCATTCGCAAGTGTTGCTCATGGGCCTCTGGTGACTTGGAGTATATAAGGATGTCATCAATGAAGACGATGACGAACTCATCAAGATAGGGTTTGAACACTCTATTCATGAGGTCCATGAAGGCTGCTGAGACATTTGTGACGCCAAAAGGCATGACGAGAAATTCATAGTGCCCGTAACGGGTTCTGAAGGCAGTCTTTTCAATGCTTTCCGTTTTAACTTTTAGTTGATGGTAGCCAGAACATAAGTCAATTTTGGAAAATACTTGTGCGCCTTGGAGTTAATCGAACAAGTTATTGATTCGCGGCAGAGGATATCGATTCTTGATGGTAACCTTATTCAGCTCCCGGTAATTGATACATAATCTCATTGTGCCATCCTTTTTCTTCACGAACAATACTGGAGCTCCCCAGGGTGAGGTACTAGGCTGAATGAAACCTTTGTCCAAGAGTTCCTGGAGTTGAGTCTTCAGCTCTTTCAATTCTGTCATCGACATGTGATAAGGAGCTTTTGATATAGGCTGCGTGCCAGGTTGGGTTTCAATGGTGAATTCAATCTCCTGATCAACTGGAATACCGGGTAGATCTTCAAGAAAGACATCCGGGAATTCTCGAACTACAGGAATTGCATCAATGGTGGGGGCCTCTTTTTGTGTATCAATCACATAACAAATATAACTACCACAACCCTTTCTTAGAAGTCGTTGGGCTGCCATGGAGGATATAATACAGGAAGGGTTAGAAACTTCAGCCCCATCAAAGACAAGTTCGGTTTGGTTTGGTAACTTAAGGGAGACCTTTTTGGCTTTACAATCGATAGAGGCGTGGTTGGCAGCCAACCAATCCATACCTAAGATTACATCAAAGTTTCCAATGCGGAGGGGAATCAAGTCTACATATAAGGTTTTGCCTTTTAGGAATATAGCACAGGATTTGTACACATCAGTACTACAGGCAGACTTACCAGAAGGAAAAGACACAGACAATGCATATCTTAATGGTTCAGGTGTTGATGTCAACTTGGCAGCAAAGTGTAGTGCAACAAAAGAATGAGTTGACCCAGAGTCAATAAGGACATGAGCTAAAAGACCACAGACAGAAAGTGTACCTAACACAACATTTTCAGTAACTTCCGGTTTTCCAGGTACCAAGGCGAAAGCCCGACCTTGGCGGTTTTGGGCCTTCTTTTCTCCTCCAAGTCCCGTGGGTCTCCTGACTGGGCCAGAGGGGTTGGCTGTAGGATTAACCATCTTTGGACAATCCCTTAGCAAGTGGCCAAACTGTCCGCAGCAATTTGGAATAGTGCCACCTCGGGGGTTGGTAGGACCTTGGTGGCTTGAGCTGGTTGTGCCCATGTTCACCTTTTTATGGGTTGCAACACCGGGTCTTCTGTTATCTCTTTCCCAGAATCGCTTCTTGTAGCTTGATTCCCCGGAACGCGAGGCTTTAATTCCCTTTTCTGCTATGTACGCCCGGTCCACCACTTCTGCATAGGTTGGCAATTTCAAGACCTCAAGTCTGTCTTTAATTCTAGCATCCAATCCTGCTTCAAATTTTCTTGCTTTTCGAGTTTCAGTAGGGATTATGTATGTTGCAAACCAAGCTAGTTGTGTGAACTTGCTCTCATATTTGGCCACCATCATGGTTCCTTGCTTAAGATGTATGAATTCGGATGCCTTCTGTTCCTGCAATGAATATGGAAAGTATTTTTCGTAGAATACTTCTAAGAATCTTGCCCAAGTCGTAATTTCTTCTTTGGCCAGAGTGAGAAGCCACCATTCCTATGCATTGTCTTTGAAAGTGAAAGTGGCGAAAGTTACCTTTTGTCTCTCGGTGCAGGGTAGGGCACGAAAAATCTTTTCCATGTCTTTAACCCAAGCGTTTGCTACCATTGGGTCTGGGCCGCCGGTAAATGTGGTGGGTTTCAGATCCTGGAACTGTTTTATGGTAATCGGCCCTTCTTGCCGTTCCGGCGTCCCATTGTTGATATTAGTTTGCAAGGCTTGCAGAAAGCTAGTAATCGCTCTTTCCATTACTCTTTCCATTGATTCAGTGCCACTAACAGATGACTCACTTCCATTACCATTATTAGCCATTCTACAAAGTAATAAACAAGGCATTATATTCTCAACACAGCATATATATATATGTAACACAATCTATATCTATATGAAATGCCAACATTACACATTTTTTATATTTTTTTACAATTCATATTACATTAGTCAGAATATGTTAGTATCCCATCCCTGTGGTAAACAAAACAAAAGTCAACAAAAAAGAATTAGAACACATTAGGATTAGCATTCAAAAAGATTTCCTACTACCCAAATCTAGAGTGGTAGGTCAGATGGGCCGAAAAATCAGGGGAAATAGTGCTGCATAAAAAGCTCAAATTCCCACCCCAACTGGACTACACCAAAACACATCCATGCTACCTGGACCATGAAAATGGGGATAGACCGTATATGACCCACAAATGCGCGGTCGACAATCCAACCAGGTGTCTCAACATATGACAGGTCATTATCAAAGTCAACATTTTGAATATTAATGATCTCCAGTGGGTTAGGGACTGTGGTGAAAATATAATCCTCGGGGTACACGTTCCCCCTCCTGGTTGCAAACTCTAGGGGTAGAGGGCCTATAATATAATGCGGGCGGTCGTGACCCGGGGCGACGCCAAGGACGCGAGATGGTCCAAGAAACGTCTGCATGTATGGACAAGGCTGTGCCTCCATAATAAGTGTGGGACGTCGGTAAGGTCAACCTGGGCCGACCCATCAACCGGCCAAGGCCTGGGTGCAATCCCCTAACTATTTCCTCAGAATCTCCCCAACCCTCAGGTGAGGCGGGGGCGGGGGCAGGGTGTTCGACTAAGATTTCATCTAAATTGATGGCCTGGAGGTCATTCCAAAAAGCATCATCAAGATAAATCTCTGACATCACTACAACACCAGAATAAATGTGAGATTTTACACAGGAAAACTAACGTCACAGGTAAATATTTATTATTATTATTTTATTTTTATTTTACTATATTTTTCTTATCTATATGGTTTTATTTATAGATTTATTTATAACTTTTTTTTTTGAACCGTTGCTCTGATACCACCTTTGTCACGACCCAACCCCAGGGCTTAGGGTTGGAATCGCAACTTACTAACTTATTCTTATTCAAAGCAAATTAGGCTGCGCAAGTGAAGATAAAAATAATTAAACAAAAATTTTACTTCATGTTACTATTTAAGAAAGAGGAAATACATTTCTAGGGCTTTCATTATTTTATTATTCAGTGACCAGCCCCGAATAGAAACAAAAGAGAGCAAAAATAAAAAAAAAATAAAAAAAATAAAAAAATAAAAGATAAAATAGTGATTCAACATCAGTCCATGTGCAGGTTCCATTTTGTGGGGTTATGGGTTTCCCTTACATCTCGTCACCTGAAAGGGTAATAGCTATAAGCACACAGCAGAGTGAGAAATATTATGCCAAGAGTGTAGGAAATACAAAATAGCCATGGATAATTAGTTAGGCTAAAATATTTGCATAATTTAATTTAAAATGACAATTTATTTAAAGTGGCAGAATACAGAAATCATGTAAATAAATAATCATAACCACAGTATAAAACAGAACAGAGCAGAGGTCACAGAAGTGACAGTCAGAACAGAGGTCAATGGATCCATGACAAACAGAGGACCACAAAGTGGTCAAACAAAGGCCAGTGGTTATTTAAGTCCCCCAAGGCGTGGGACTCCCGTGGTGGTACTTACAAAACATGATTGTTTATAAGGTTATAGTCAAATATATACTAAAATTTAAACAAATATATCCATGGGTTTCCTTTTAAGTAAATAGAGTTTAGAAAGTAACCCACGTAACTGAAATATTTATAAACATAACTTTTATTTATATAACTTAATAAATATAACTTGTATAAAATAAGCTATGATAACTCAAAACATTCGTAAAACATATAATGGTGAATCAAGGTATAATATAACTTACCTTAATTATAACCCTTAGCCTTACTTTACTATTAGAACTTCCCTACTATAAATTCCTTACTCTCACTTACGTACCTCTCTCTCGGTTTCCATTCTTTCTTTTGTTCTTTCGTTTTTCCCCTCTTAGTTCATCACACCTTTGCCCCTTTTATACTGTTAGCCAAGCTTTGATGGAATGCCACGTACCCCCTCTCTCAAGAGGCCATAATGATGCTAGGAGGTGGAGCTTTTAATTGTAGATTTAAGATGAGATTTGAATCTTTAGAGATAGATATAAATCTTCTTAACATACTTGGGCTTTTTTTTTTTTTTTTTTTTTTTTTTTTTTTTTTTTTTTTGCTTGGTCTGAAATTGCTGGGCCAACTAGCTTATAAATTTTCTTTTTCTTTTCTTTTTATTCATTTATTTATTTGTTTTGGTGTTAAGCTTTTTCAATGTAAATTAAATTACATCTTATCATTTAGCATTGTAAAATTAATTATTTTATTTTACTTTACAAATTATTATTATTATTCTTGTTAGCAATATTATTATTTATTTACTATCTTTAGTTTGACCCAATTAATATTACAATTTCATAAATGTGTTAATTTGCTCCCAAATAATAATTCCTAATTAATTCTATATTTGATAACTCAATGCCAAATTAAATTTATATTTTTTTATTTAATAGTCTATCATCACATGCCACCATAATTATATATAACTCTAAATATTTATGTGTACTTAATTAAACGTTCGGGGTGTCACATCTATTGCATCATATAATTTTCATGAAAAATATAAACAATATAATTATTAGCATTCATTATGAAAGTAGGAGATATTAGTATTTGCAAGTTATAATATAAAAGAATCATAATTACAAAATATTATTACTTAGGGTTCTTACCATTTAAAACATTAGTATTATTTGTCAATGTGGGGACTCTTGAAACATTTTGGTGGAAGTGAACACCCTCTGATGTGGAAGGCATAAGAACTCCTGTATTTTAAATTGCAGCAAAATATATATATATATTGAGTATAAAAACTAATGTTTCAATTAATATATATGAAAATGATAATACTTCATAACTTACTTGTGACATTTCGAACATTCGTTCTATAATGCAATTGTTTGTCACGTAGAACACATACTCTTATTCGACGTGCTTCTTTTTTAAGTTGTTTTAATTTATCCTTGAATATGGGATTATCATGATCAGTCTGGTGTGAAATGAGTAATTTTCTTTTTCGACATAGTCGATTGATTTTAGCAATAACTGTATCACGTTCCATCCTGTAAAAACACAGAGATTGTCACAACGCAAAAAAAAAATTCCTCATCATGTGATCGAAATAAAGTGTAAAAAAACACAATTAGTTTAAAAAAAATCACTGTGTAATCAAAACGGAGTGTAAAAACTACAATCACATCACATTTTTCTCATAATAAAAAAAATAAATGAAAAAAAAGAACCATTAAACTAGCTACAATACAATCACATTAAAAAAAAGAACCATTAAACTAACTACAATCACATTAAAAAAAAAGAACCGGCGAATAAACTACAATCACATCACATTTTTTCCATAATAAAAAAAATAAATGAAAAAAAAACTATTAAACTAATTACAATCACATTAAAAAAAAAAACTATTAAACTAATTACAATCACATTTTTCTCTTTGTGAGTGTTTATGTTTATCTAACTTCGATCATATTAAAAAATCAAATTATAATTTTTTTTTGGTTAGACCAAATAAAAATCACAAAAGGAGACAACTTCAATCATACAAATCACAAATATTTTTATGCTATCTAACTACAATCATTTTTTTCATAATAAAAAAAATAATTGTAAAGAAAAACCATTAAAACAGAAAATAAAAAGATTAAATCACATTGAAAAAAAGAACCATTGAACAAACTACAATCACATCACATTTTTCCCATAATAAAAAAATAAATGAAAAAAATAACCATTAAACTAACTACAATACAATCACATTAAAAGAAAAAAGAATCATTGAACTAACTACAATCACATTTTTCTTTTTGTGAGTGTTTATATTTATCTAACTTCACAAATATTTGTGATTTGTATGATTTGATTTTTTAACTGCAATCACATCACATTTTTGTCATAATAAAAAAAAAATGAAAAAACAAGAACCATTAAACTAACTACAATACAATGACATTAAAAAAAGAACCATTGAACTAACTACAATCACATCAAAAAAAAGAACCGTTGAACAAATTACAATCACATCACATTTTTCCCATAATAAAAAAAATAAATGAAAAAAAAGAATCATTAAACTAATGCTATCTAACTAACTACAATCACATTTTTCTCATAATAAAAAAAATAATTGAAAAAAAAATAACCATTAAAATAGTAAATAAAAAGATTATTTAGAACCATTGAACAAACTACAATCACATTTTTCTTTTTGTGAGTGTTTATGTTATCTAATTTCAATCATATTAAAAAATCAAATTATAAACAAAAGGAGATAATTTCAATCATACAAATCACAATTTTTTTAATGCTATCTAACTACAATGACATTTTTCTCATAATAAAAAAAATAATTGAAAAAAATAACCATTAAAATAGTAAATAAAAAGATTATTTAGAACTATTGAACAAACTACAATTACATTTTTCTTTTTGTGAGTGTTTATGTTTATCTAACTTCAATCATATTAAAAAATCAAATTATAAACAAAAGGAGATAACTTCAATCACACACATCACAATTTTTTTAATGCTATCTAACTACAATCATATACTTCAATCATAAAAACCATTAAAATAGTAAATAGTGTTTATCTAATTTCAATCATATTAAAAAATGAAATTATAAACAGAAGGAGGTAACTTCAATCATACAAATTACAATTGTTTTTATTTAACTACAATCATATTTAACTTCAATCATATTAAAAAATCAAATTATAAACAAAATGGGATAATTTCAATCATACAAATCACAATTTTTCTCATAATTTAAAAAAAAATGAAAAAAAACCCAATAAAATAGTAAATAAAAGAATTGTATGTGGAGTGCTGAGATTTGTAACTCACGGTTTGAAAAAAAGCAACATGAATAAAAAAACAACATGAATTTCTATAGATTGCTTATTAATTTCATGGTAGGAAAGGATGCTCACCGATTTCACTGGATTGCTCGTGGTTGGAAAGTGAAAGGGTGCTCACTGATTGCTCACGGTTTGAAAGTGAGAAGTTGAAAGTGAATAAGTGGGAAAGGCTTAAGTGAAGAAGTTGAAAGGGTCCAATAAGTATGGTAAAAGTGAGGAAGGCTGCAATAGGTATGTGAAAAGTTAAAAAGAGTGTGTGTATGGCAAAAATGAAAAAGACTTGGGAGAATTCAATAAATGCTGAGTTTTTTTAAAAAAAACAAAATAAAAAAAAAAGTTAAAAGGAGAAGTCAAAAAGACTTTGGAGAATTTAATAAATGCTGAGCTCTCACAAGGCTTGTGAGTTAAAAACTCTATTTTTTTTAATATATAGATAAATAGATAGATAGTTAAAAGACAAAGCATTACCCATTTAGAAGTCCAATTTTGTTTCCACATTATTAAAATGTGTGAAGAAAACAAAAATTTTAATTAATGGAAACTACAATTTAATGGGCCAAGACATATATATATATATTGCATGTGGAATACATAGTTTTGGAGTACACTTAGACATAATACTCTTATAATATGTCAGAATTTTTCATTGGGCGATGGGGGACTCAATTAATAAGTTTGGTGTACATAGGCTTTAATTAAAGCATTCAATAGTAGAGTTCACATTAGCCTATAGGCTTTCTGCCAATCATAGAGTAGAATATTGAAAAGGAAGTCAAAAAAAACTTTGGAGAATTTAATAAATACTGAGTTTTTTTAAAAGAAAAAAAATCAAAAAATTAGAATATGAGGATTGGGATATTGAAGTTCTTACAAGGCCTGTGAGTTAAAAACCCTATTTTCCTTAATATATAGATGCTTTTTCATCATTTAAGTGTTTGTAATTTTAATTGACTTAATTTTAATCATGAATTTATGATTTTATTATAATTGTTAGTATTTTTTAATAAAAAAATGTACACATATATGACATGTAATATATTTTTATAAATAAAATTATAAATTTGTTCAACTCAATAAATTAGTCACAATTAACTCAGTGATTATTTTCTTTAAAAATCTTAATATCAATTGAATCAAAAAAATTAAAACAATTAAAATTAGGCACTGGCTTCCCTCCAGTCCCAGATCAGACTGGATGGTGCTATTGGGCTCGTGAGGGTCACCACGAATTCTGTTTTGATAATCCGAACCGTGGAATGTGTAGAAATAATCGAGTACTATATTTATGTAAAAAATCATATTGATCGGATATCAATAATTAGGTGATCAAATCAGTTTTGTATAAAAAAAAAATAGACGGTGAAAAAATGAACAATTTATATAAAACTAATCCGATCAGATAGCTACCGATATTTGATCAACGTGACTTTTTACATAAATATAGTATTCGACAAATTTTACATATTCAACAGTTCAAATTATCAAAACGAAACCTATAATAAACTTTACAAACTCAACAATACCTTCTAATATGATCTAAAACTAGAGAAGCTAGACCTTAAAAATATAAGTACCAAACTAACAGAGAAGCAAAATACAATAACTAAAAAAATAATAATAATAAAATAAAATAAAATAAAAAAAAGGTGAGGTAAGAACCACAAAAGTCAGAGTCAACAACAATTTGGCTACCGCTGCCTCATCAAATCAATTAGCAGAAAAAAGGCAAAGCTTTGAAGATTCCGTCTTTGCTTTCACCAACCTCATACACAGTCTCTCTCTCTCTCTCAGTTCAACCATTATTGCTATCATAAACAACTACCCATTTTACACAATTCAAATTCCATGTAGTTTGTTGGTGTACCTAACAAAACAAACCCAGACAACACGAGAGAGAGAGAGAGAGAGAGAGAAGAGAAGCAAAAAAGAAGGGAAATGGCGAGCTCAGTAGCATTGGAAGATTTGCCATCGGTGGACATCATGACTGAACTCCTACGCCGCATGAAGTGCTCTTCCAAGCCTGACAAACGCCTCATTCTCGTTGGTAATTAATTATATGATATCACCCATTTGTTGATTTGTCAAGTTTCATTTCATGGGTCTCTTGCGAAATCTTCAAATAGTTTAGAAATCTGTTAGTTCCATTTGTATATTTGTAAAGTTTAATTTCATGGGTTTCTTTCGAAATCTGCTATTAGTTCAGAAATCTGTTAGTTCTTGAGCGTTTCTGCTGTGATTATCGTAGTAATTAATTGGGTTGTGACTGACTTTTAGATTGATGTTATTGTTTTTATATTTATTGTGAGAATGTGTTTTCTAATTTGTGCAACACTGAGGATGATGATGAGTGTGTTAGTATCTCCAACCCTTCACTACTTTTTTTCATATGATTTGATTCCAAATTTGAGTAAAAAGCTTGATTTGATTTGAACTACTCCAACCCTTTCATCAAAATATTTTTAACAATTCCCCTCTTATCCCAAATTTATCTTTTTAAATAATTTGATGAATTCTCAATTTGGTGAAAAAATGTTTCTCCCTTGATTTGATAAACATGTGATGAAAGGATTGGAGATGGTTTTTGAGCACTTTTTCATCAAATTTAAATTTAATGAGAAAAAAAGGTTAAGGATTAGAGATGCTCTTACAATTTACAGACTCAACCAGAATGCTAAAAGGCCCAATGCTTACGAAGATTGTGTATTGTTTACTTTGCATTTCAGTCAAATTGAATTGACACTATATTGTATTTGCCCAAATTGTCCACACAAAGTAAAAAAGAATTGATGAAAAGCACAACCCATCTTCAACTTTTCCAATTTAACTCTCCCAAATATCGAATTGTCCAAATTTGCCAATTAGATCCTCCTTTAATGCCTAGAACTATTGTGAGCTTCTGTTGTCTAATTTTGGGAACTTGAAGAATGTAAAGGGGAACTAAATTGTGCACAGAGTTGGTTTGGGTTGGGAAGGGTAGAGGACTATATCTTACTCCCACTGATGTTATTTTACATCCATCTCCATGGACTCTTAGGTTGTGTTTGGATTTTGGATTTGAGGGCGGACTGGATTAGATGGGATTAGCATTCCTAGTATTTTCAGTCATGGGATTATCAATCCTTTTGGATTGTGTATCTTATTTCATGTTTGGATTAGCCCAAGATTACAAGGAGAGATTGACAAAATCCTATCAATTTTGTAATTTCGTCAATTACTCCGAATCTCTTCTTAATCCCCCATTTTGTATCCTATCTCCTCTTGCAATTCAATAGTCCACCATATGGGGGGATATCATGACCAGATGGACTATTCGTTTAGGCCCCAATTTTCTTAGCTAAACATGGGATTATGTATTTGGTTGGATAATTAATCCAATCCCAAGGCCATGTGCCCCCAATCAAACATGACCTCAGAATTATTCTCTCTCTTTTTCTTTTCCCTCCACAAATCCAAGATTGAAATACAGCCTTATTGTTTCTTAGGCCAAGTTTGGCATCTATTATATAATCCATCTTTTTATCTTTTTATCTTTTTTCCATCACATCACCTCTCTACTTTTCTGCACATCTTTTCGTAAAAAGACAAAAAGTGCACTTTTTTAGGACACCCCAAACCAACCCTTAATGTCACAGATTCCTGTAGTTGAGCGTGAAACTGCCAACATATGTATGCTGATTCTTGCATTGAAGCCTTGTAGGCACTAAATTTGTCTATAGATGGTCCTGAGGACAAACAGGCTTAGCTAATTATCTTTCTTTTAATGCTTCTATAATTTCCATTCATTGTTTGGGGAGGGTGGCTAATTCGCAATTTGCATGCTAATGAGAAAATGGATGATTGACAGGTCCACCTGGATCTGGAAAAGGAACACAGTCGCCCATCATTAAGGATGAGTATTGCTTGTGCCACTTGGCCACTGGTGATATGCTGAGAGCTGCTGTTGCTGCTAAAACTCCACTTGGCATTAAGGCTAAGGAAGCCATGAATAAGGCAAGTAAAGTTTAGGCTTGATGTTCATAATACAACTTGAATCAGGTTGTTTGTTCCATGTTTCACACATTTTTGCATTGTTTTTTATGTTGGTTCTGTTGCTGATTTCTTTTTATTTTATAGGGAGAACTTGTTTCTGATGACTTGGTTGTTGGGATTATCGATGAAGCAATGAAGAAGCCCTCGTGTCAAAAAGGTTTCATTCTTGATGGTTTTCCAAGGACAGTTGTCCAAGCAGAAAAGGTTATATTAACTATGAAGTAACACGATGCCTGTTAACTGACTCTCTTTTTCTCTCTCGGATTTGATCTTCTTCTTGACTACTAATGAAGACATTTTTTAATATGACACAGCTTGACGAAATGCTTCAGAAGCAAGGAGCAAAAATTGATAAAGTGCTCAACTTTGCGATTGATGATGCCATCTTGGAGGAGAGAATTACTGGCCGTTGGATCCATCCTTCTAGTGGTCGGAGCTACCACATGAAATTTGCACCTCCCAAAGTGCCTGGTGTTGATGATGTAAGTTAATGCTACATAAGAGTTTATATAATCTTGTGTTTTTCCAGTAATAAATGAGCGATGTCCTAGTAAGATCATTGTACTAGCAAAATTTGTTACTTTACATGTGTAATGCGTTTAAGCTAAAGCAATCTAGCACTTCATGGACCAGTAATTAAGATGTGAATTTATATCTCTCTCTTTCCATATTGCATGTTGGAGGGGATCATTAAAATCCAACTGCTTCAATCTCCGTTAATCAACTCAACTGGCAAACCATAAAGACTAGTAAAAAAGATCGAAGAAACTCATGTTAGCAAACCCTGCTAATGTACTTTATTTCTGAAAGAAGGTTTTGAAAGCTTTCCTCCCATCATCTGAAAGAAGGTTTTGCTAACATTTATTTTTAAGTTTTGGCCTCTGATAATACCTATTAAAATGAATGAACTAAAAAAAGAAAAAGAACTCAATCCCTGAATCATTCAGTCAATGGTGTGCAACGGACCCTTGGGCCATATAGCTTGTTTGTTGGGAAAATTAGAAACTTTAGCTGCTCCCAGTGGTCCAAAACTTATTGGCTACCTTTTACTATTTCACCTACTCTACTATTAATAATCTAATTACTGGAAAGTAACAGACACTTTTAAATACTCTATGCTTTGTATACACAAATTCATATAATCCACATTCAGTGCTTTGATATTAAAGTGCCAAGGTTATAATTCTTCTATATCCAATAATAATATATACATATTTATCATATGTATATTTCATCACCTTCATCTACTTGTAGCTTGCACCTAGTTTATGCATTTACTGTATTATATATATATATATTTTAATTGAATGTGCATTTATGGATTCATTCCCTTTTAATTAAAGGTTACTGGAGAGCCCTTGATTCAGCGAAGAGATGATACTGCAGAAGTTCTGAAGTCGAGGCTGGAGGCATTTCACCGGCAAACTGAACCGGTTAGCATTTTTGTTGAATAAAGTTCATTCATTTTCTGTTGGTGATGCACATGTCATCAATCTTTTGGTTTATTCAAGTGATATTTTTTTATAATTATGGAATTAATGTGGCCTGCTATTTTGTTTAGAACATTTTGTCCTTTTCTCTAGGTGTGAGATGCTTCAATTTAAAAAGCTGAGATTGTAATGAGGCAGTGAAATAAGATATCATCATGTCATTTGGCTTTTTGTAAACATAGGGTGATAATCTGGTACACACACACACACGTTCAATTTTGTGTTGTGGCAAATTGCAATTCAAAGCCTTTTACTTATTCCAACTGATATTCTCTTGCACACTTGCAATTTGATGTTCTATGAGAATGCCACTTTCCTCCATAAGTAAGTTATGTAAGTTTATTGAATTATATGTTTTGCATGTGTCCCTAGCATGTCGTTTCTTGCATTATTTGAAAATTTGTGTATTCGCGTGTCCGTATCATGTCACGTATTCATGTCCGTGCTTCTTAGTTTGGATGTGATGCTTTGCATCTCATCTACCTGTAACACATCTTAAACCACAATCCTTGCAATCCTTGTATGGCTGAAGTTTGAAACTTCACCACCATTATCTCTTGCAAAAATAAGGTTTTCTATGTGTCAAGTTATTGATAAAGTTTTCATACTATCATCAATGCCTTACATTTCTTGCATTAATTCATCTTTTATGTTCATTTTTACAGTTTTCTTTATCCTAAATAAGTATTATTACATACGTCTAAATTGCAGGTTATCGATTATTATGCCAAGAAGGGTGCAGTTGCGCAGCTTCATGCTGAGAAACCCCCAAAAGAGGTCACTGCTGAGGTTCAGAAGGTTCTATCATGATAAAAGGGAGGTGGGATGAGCCTCTCTTTCAATTCAATCACCTTTCTTTTTTTTTTTTCCCAAAAACCAGTATGGATTTTGCTCTTATGTAATCCGATACATTGTCGGGTCGGCTGATCCATCGATTCCCCTTTTCTCTCGTTTGCATTTTTAAAAGCGGGCTCTGGCCGGTGGAGTGCCTGAGGTACTATTTACATTATTGTTCTGGAATAATAATGATCACCCAGTGATGTTGGGAATTGTTCATCATAAATCTCTGAAATGAATTTTCTGGATGCTCTTCTTCTCATATTAGATTTTTTTTTTCCCCAGAGCTGATAAACTCTTATAGTGCAATCTATCTAATTGAAGCATCAGCGGCTAGATGTTTGTCCAATCCTAGTGGTACATAAGATGATTGATGAAAGTGATAAAACAAATGATAAACATACATTTTGGTGAAATTACAATAAATAAATATTAAAAAAAAAAAAAACTAAAAGTTCGATCTCAATAACAAATTAAATCTTAATTTTTTTAATTATTTTAATATAAAGACTAAAAATTTAAAATGATATTAATTCGAACAATTCTTTTGTACTTGGGAACAGAGGAGGCAATTTAGATAATTTAATTTAATTTTTTTTTTTTGTTCATATTGATAGCTACATCTTACCCTTATCATTGTGTATCACCACCCCTTTTCTTCTCTAATTCATTGTCATTCTTCCATTTCCTTTTCTCGTCCACCACTACTCCTTCCATTTTCCAACTAACTACCACCACTCTCCTTCCTTCACCAATCCAAATTTACTTCTGCCATTTAACATTACCAACAAAATATAGTTAAATTGTCTAAGTTATCCCTATACTATTAGTTAAAATTGATATTATTTTAAAAGTTTAAGTTTATATTGAAACAATTAACAAATTAAGATTTGATTTATTATTGAAGTCAAACTCTAATTTTTATTTTTATTTTTAATTTACCCGAACAATTTTGTGCGTATAAAAATTGAGAGTGATGCAAGCTTTGCAGAGACTAGAGAAGGATGGTGGTTTGGTTGCCCATAAATAAAACAAAAAAAAGCAAAAAAAGCAATGCTGAGATAAGGCTGAGCTGCCATTAATGTCTCGTTAGTTGAAAAAAATAAACAAATGCAAAACTGTACATTGGTTTTTGGTGAGTCAGTTAATAACATATTATTATTACTCCTTCCGTTATTCAAAATAATAATTTTTTTAAAAAAAATTAACCTTTTTTTTAGTAGTATAATTATTGTATTTAAAAAAATAATTTTTTAAAATTACTCTTTGATAGTATTTTTTTTGGAGAATATCAATGGTCATAATTATACTTTTTATGTTATTAATAAATTTAAAAGAAAGGTAAAATAATAAATTCATATTATTTTAGTTTTAATTTTTGAAAAGAGACTAATATTTTAGAATAATAAAAAATAAAATAAATGACTAATATTTTGAGAGGAAGAAGTATTATTAAAGAGTAATATTAGGGATCCCAAATATTTTATCAAATATTTCATATGTGTGTGGGATCTCCACAGAGGATCCACACGATATGGGTCTCACATTCATATGAAATATTTAGTAAAATATTTAAAATCCTTAACATTTTTCATTATTAAATAGTTGGATCATAAATAAGTCCTCCAATGTGGATCTTTGGTAGTGTTTGGTAGAATTTTAGAATTATGATTTGAGGATAGAATTGTATTTTGAGTTTTTGAGTTTTGATATTATAATTTAAGGATGAAAAATTTGTTTAGTTATGAGTTTTGAAATTTTTGATGTGACACATGATGTTTGATTGAAGAACTTACTCTCTTTTTTTTAGCTTCCAAAAATAGATATTATTGGCTACTCCAATGTATCGCCCAGGGAGTATTGCCTCTTAGCACCTATAGCATATCTGCAGGGAACCTCACCGCACCTACGTCAGGGTTGAAACTTAGGCCCTCGCGTGCTCCAGGCGCTAAAGATTATATTTAACCCCAACAAGGAGTCATAGAGACTTGAATCCAAGCCTTGAGTGAGGGATTCAAAAGTCTTATCCACTAAACCAACCTTTATTAGTATTAAAAAACTTACGACTCATAACCAAACATGTAACCCAAAATTTTATTCAAAATTTATAAAGAAATTTAAAAAAAATTAAAAATATTTTTTATTTAAAATATAAAAATAAAAGATGTAAAAAAAAAAATACGAATACCATTCCGGACAATCGACCGGAGGTCAGGAAAGATTCGGCCGGACAATCGTACGTGTTTTCACGAATCAGGATCCTCGGCCGCTATTTCCAGCGGCCGTTCCCATCAGCCCCCAAAACGACGTCGTTTTGGGGTTTTTTGTTTTTTGTTTTTTTTTTTCTTTTCTTCTTCTTCGTTCTTGCTTTCTCTCTCTTCTCTTTCGGCCATCGCCGTCGTCTGGCTCGCCGTCGCAGGAGGAGGCTGCGAGCTCGCCGTCGCAGCTCGCAACTCGTCGCCTCGCCGCCTCGTCGCCGACCGTCGCCTCGTCGCCTCGTTGCAGCAGCTGCACCGCCGCCTCCGCTTCCTCCTTCTCCTCCTCCTCCCCCAGTGGTTATGGCCCCCTCCAATCCGGCCCTTCCCTTCCTCCTCCTCCTCCTGCCTCCTCCTTCCTCCCTCTTCCTCTCCTTCCTCCCTCTTCCTCTGCGTTTTTTTTTTTTTTTTGAAAATTTTTCCCCAAAACGACGTCGTTTTGGGGGGCTGCTGGAACGGCCGCCGAGAAGGGCGGCCGAGAATCCGGACTCATGTTTTCACTGGTGGATATAAAATGAATTTTTTTAAATTGTAATAACACACTCAAATATCAA
Source organism: Camellia granthamiana (assembly GCA_036172215.1). Classification (NCBI taxonomy): domain Eukaryota; kingdom Viridiplantae; phylum Streptophyta; class Magnoliopsida; order Ericales; family Theaceae; genus Camellia; species Camellia granthamiana. The sequence goes on along the minus strand of CM069912.1, from coordinate 121,254,386 downwards.
TGTGGAATCATGTTTAAAACTCTACGCCAAACACATGTTTTTCGTTTACTTGTCGTTTTCAATGCTTGCAGCTGACTTTGTGCCAGTAAAATTTAAACTTTTGATGCTGGTACACTCCATGTTTTATCAGTCACTATCTAATAGTTCTTTTTTCAAAATGTGACATATAATTTATATTTATGAATAAAAAATAAATGTTATATAAATTAATAAATATATAACTTTTTTTTTATTCTAAAAAGGGTAAATCAGAAGTTTATATTTATTACAGTTACCTCTTTATCTTTTAAAAATTATATCTCCCTCTCTGAAGTTTAAAGTTTCATTACAGATTTCTCCTCAGTAATTTAATTTTTTTAAATTCCAAATTTGCCCTTACTGGGTAAATTACATTGACACCTCTCACATTTTAGAAATTACAATCCCCTCCCTAAGGTTTAAAGTAACATTACCAATTTCCCCCCTCGGTTAGTAGTAGTTGAAAAAAAAATTATTTGAAAAAAAAATTTGTCAATAAAATTTTTAAATTTCTATTTAAAAACCAACGTAAACTAATTTTTTGAATTTACATTTTTTTCTCAAATTTACAAACTGTGATAATAATTTATAAACAAAAAAAATTATTAAACAAATTTTTATATAATCCGATACATTGTCGGGTCGGCTGATCCATCGATTCCCCTTTTCTCTCGTTTGCATTTTTAAAAGCGGGCTCTGGCCGGTGGAGTGCCTGAGGTACTATTTACATTATTGTTCTGGAATAATAATGATCACCCAGTGATGTTGGGAATTTTTCATCATAAAGCTCTGAAATGATTTTTCTAGATGCTCTTCTTCTCATATTAGATTTTGAAAAATGATTGGGACCTCTAAAAAAACACCTCTAATACACCTCTAATTTGTCTTTTTCTTCTCCTACTTTTGTCTTTTACTTCACTATTTTTTTTTTTTTTTCTTTATTGCTGGACAGCTCATTAGAGCTGTACGGAACCGGCTCTAATTAGAGGTCTGGATCACGGTTGTTAGATTTTTTTTCCCCCAGAGCTGATAAACTCTTATAGTGCAATCTATCTAATTGAAGCATCATCGGCTTGATGTTTGTCCAATCCTAGTGGTACATAAGATGATTGATGAAAGTGATAAAACAAATGATAAACATAACATTTTGGTGAAATTCCAATAAATAAATAAATAAATAAAAACTAAAAGCTCGATCTCAATAACAAATTAAATCTTAATTTTTTTAATCATTTTAATATAAACACTAAAATTTTAAAATGATATTAATTCTAACAATTCTTTTGTACCTGGGAACAGAGAAGAGGTAATTTAGATAATTTAATTTTTTTTTTTTTTCCATTCATATTGATAGCTACATCTTATAGGGGTATACACAGTCCGGATTGGTTCGATTTTGAGAAAATCTAAGAACCGAACCGATCCTAATGGTTCTGTGATTTTGAGAACCAGATCAGACCATTACACTTGTAAAACCGGACTAGAACCAAACCGAAAAACGGTTTAGTTTCGGTTTAGTTTATGGTTTTAAAAATTTGAATTTACAAGAATAAATTGTTAATATTATCAAAACAATTACACAAACAAATTACATTTAACTCATGATAAAAATCAATAATATTAAGGCATTGCTCAATATCACATATCTATACCATCCTAATATTATTAAAATTATAAAAAACCAATTAATAAAAATAAAACTTGATATTATATATATATCTTTTAAAATTCGGTTCGATTCGGTTGCGATTTTTTCATAAAATCCATTAACCGAACAGTTTTTACGATTCTCATATTTCTTAATCCGAAACCGAACCAATTCTTAATAGAACCGAACCAAACCGTATGATTCGGTCTGATTCGGTCCGGATTATTAGTTTGAACGGATTTTTGAACAGCCCTAACATCTTACCTTTAACATTGTGTTCATTTTAATATAAACACTAAAATTTTAAAATGATATTAGTTAAAATTGATTTTATTTTAAAAGTTTAAGTTTATATTGAAACAATTAACAAATTAAGATTTTATTTATTATTGAAGGCAAACTCTAATTTTATTTTATTTTTTTTAATTTACCCGAACAATTTTGAGTGTATAAAAATTGAGAGTGATGCAAGCTTCGCAGAGACTAGAGAATGGTGGTTTGGTTGCCCCTAAATAAAACAAACGAAAATGATTTTTACCCCCAGTTGGGGTGACCCCCAGTGAGGTGTCACTGGGGATTGGTCCAAAAAAATAGGTTTTTTTTTTTTTTTTTTTTTTCTAAGTTTCGGTCAGTGGGGGCTCGCCACCTCACTGGGGGTGAGACCCCCACTGGGTGTATAAGGCAGCTCTCTAAAACAAAAAAACAAAAAAAAGCAATGCTGAGATAAGGCTGAGCTGCCATTTAATATGTCTCGTAAGTTGAAAAAAATAAACAACAACAATGATTCATCCCCTCTTTTTAGGACCCCCTTTGGACCCCCTCTCTCTCTCATTGGTCACCTTTTCTTTTTCTTTTTCTTTTTTTTCCTGCTCTTCCAATCACCTCTTGCCACGTGGCAAAGGGGGGGTAAAGGGGGTGACCCCCAAAGGGGGGTCCCAACCTTTATTCAATAAACAAATGCAAAACTGTACATTGGTTTTTGGTGAGTCAGTTAATAACATATTATTATCATTACTCCTTCCGTTATTCAAAATAATAATTTTTTTAAAAAAAAAATTAACTTTTTTTTAGTAGTATAATTGTTGTATTTTAAAAAATAATTTTTCAAAATTACTTTTTGATAGTATATTTTTTTAGAGAATATCAATTGTCATAATTATGCTTTTTATGTTATTAATAAATTTAAAAGAAAGGTAAAATAATAAATTCATACTATTTTAGTTTTTAATTTTTGAAAAGAGACTAATATTTTAGAATAATAAAAAATAAATTAAATGACTAATATTTTGAGAAGAAGTATTATTAAAGAATAATATAGGGATCCCAAATATTCTACCAAATATTTCACATGTGTGTGGGATCTCCACATAGGATCCACATGGTGTGGGTCTCACATTCATATAAAATATTTAGTAAAATATTTGGTAAAATATTTAAAATCCTTAACATTTTTCATTATTAAATAGTTGGATCATAGATAAGTCCTCCAATGTGCATCTTTGGTAGTATTTGGTAGAGTTTTAGAATTATGATTTAATAATAGAATTTTATTTTGAGTTTGTGAGTTTTGAAATTATGATTTAAGAGTGAAAATTTTGTTTAGTTATGAGTTTTAAAAATTTTGATGTGACACATGATGTTTGATTGAAGAACTTACTCTCTTTTTTTTTTAACTGTCAAAAATGAATATGCAAATAGACTACTCCAACGTATCGGTCAGGGAGTATTGTCTCTTAACACCTATAACATATCTGCAGGGAATCTTACTGCACTTACGTCAGGGTTGAAACTTAGGCCCCCGCATGCTCCAGGCGCTAAAGAGTATATTTAACCCGAGATTCGAACCCAAGCCTTGAGCGAGGGATTCAAATGTCTTACCCACTAAACTAACCCCCTATTGGTATTAAAAAACTTACAACTCATAATCAAACACACAACCCAAAATTCTATTCAAAACTTATAAAAAAATTTCAAAAAATTTCAAAAATATTTTTTATTTAATATATAAAAATAAAAGATGTAAAAAATATATATATACGAATATTGTTCCGATCAATCGACCGGACGTCAAGAGAATATTTGGCCGGACGTCCAAAGAACATTCGGCCGGACGATCGATCAGACGTGTTTTCACTGGTGATATAAAATCAATTTTTAAAAATTGTAATAACACACTCAAATATCATTGTGAAATTATGTTTAAAACTCTACGCCAAACACATGTTTTTCAGTTGCTTGTCCTTTTCAATGCTGGCAGCTGACTTTGCGACATATAATTTATATTTATGAATAAAAAATAAATGTTATATAAATTAATAAATATATAACTTTTTTTTATTCTAAAAAGGGTAAATTAGAGTTTTATATTTATTATAATTGTTTCTTTACCTTTTGAAAATTACATCTCATTTCCTGAGATTTAAAGTTCCATTACAGATTTCCTCTCAATAATTTAATTTTTTTAAATACCAAATTTTCCCTTACTGGGTAAATTACATTGACACCTCTTATATTTTAGAAATTACAATCCCCTTCCTAAGATTTAAAGTAACATTACCAATTTCCCTCTTCGGTTAGTATTAGTTGAAAAAAAAAATTAATTGAAAAAAAAATTAATTGGGAAAAAAATTATTTGAAAAAAAAATAATTGAAACAAAATTTGTTAGTAAAATTTTTAAATTTCTATTTAAAAACCAACGTAAACTCATTTTTTGAATTTACGTTTTTTTCTCAAATTTACAAACTGATACAACAATTTATAAACCAAAAAAATTATCAAACAAGTTTTTATAATAGTTTTAAAAAATTTTGTAAATATAAATTGAAAACTGAAAACGAAATGGTTACCAAACATGTTTCAGATGGTAAAAATATTGTAAAATTAACAAATAATTAAATAAGTTACCAGCGTAAGAAATGATTTATCAAAAGATTCTTAAGCTATGTATGGTTTATTTTTAAATTTTTTTTTAAATTAAAAATCAATTTGGTTAAGAAATTAAAAATAAAAATAATTATCATTTAAGGGTAAAAAATAATTATCATTTTAACTTTTGGACATGTTATATACATACGTATGATTGTTTCAATTTAATTTGTAAAAAATTATTTCTAACCACTCGAAAGATAAAAATTATATAAAAATGATAATTATTTTTTATTTTTTATTTCGTAACCAAATTAATTTTTAATTTTTAAATTTTTTTCTGAAAATCAAACCATACATAGCCTAAAAATCTTTTGATAAGTCATTTCTTACCTTGGTAACTTATTTAATTATTTGTTAATTTTACGATATTTTTACCATCTGAAGCCTATTTGGTAACCATTTCGTTTTCAGTTTTCAATTTTCAATTTATATTTACAAAAATTTTAAAAATTGTCATAAAAACTTGTGTAATAATTTTTTTGGTTTATAAATGGTTGTCTTAGTTTGTAAATTTGAGAAAAAAATGTAAATTCAAAAAATGAGTTTATGTTAATTTTTAAACAGAAATTTAAAAATTTTACTAACAATTTTTTTTTTTCAAATAATTTTTTTTCCAATGAATTTTTTTTCCAACTAATACTAATCGAGGGGGCAATTGGTAGTGCTACTTTAAACCTTAGGAAAGGGATTGTAATTTCTAAAATATGAGATGTGTCAATGTAATTTACCCAGTGATGGAAAAATTGGTATTTAAAAAAATTAAATTGCTAAGGGGAGAATCTGTAATAAAACTTTAAACTTCAACGAGAGAGATGTAATTTTCAAAAGGTGAGGGAGGAACTATAATAAAAATAACTATCTGTGCGTGTCAATTTCCGACCACACTGCCAAACTAGTACTCAGCTGTAGAACACCGGCAGAATAGATTAAGCCCGAATAACCTGTCACAGAAAGATAAGAATCCGGCGGTGGTTCGTCCACCCGGGGGCACTCCGACGATCAAGTCAATAAAATATTTGTCAAAGATAACCAATAGTACTTAACTCACTAGACAAAGCATAAAAGACATACCTTAGACCCATGAGGGTGCCTCTCTTTTATAGCCAACACAAACCTAGTCCCAATAGAAGCCTAGCTTCAATAGATTTAGGATTACTGCTAATCTTGAACTCCCAGTAGGATTGTGATAAACTTTCTAAGAGTCTTATCTTAATCCAAACTGAAGTCCTCTTTCATTCTAGGACTCTTGTGCCTTATCCGCTTATCCCGGATTCCGGTATCTTCGCAGATAACCTCGGCCTAACTAAGATGATCTCAGCGTCATAACTAAGACACGTGGCGCCTCTGCTAGCACTTTGGTGACACCTCGCCCACGTGTTGTCATTCAAAAATTATGTCCCCATAACTGCCTCCTAGGTTCTATTACCTCGGCATCCTGAGGTGATGAAACCTATATCATTCCATCCTTTAATCATGATCCCGGTTTAACTTCAGCTTGTAAATTTTTCTTAAATTTTTAACAAGTGTTAAACATGTCCTCGGTTTAACTTCAACTTCTAAATTTTTAAAATTTCAACAAGTGTTAAACATGTCATCGGTTTAACTTCAACTTGTAAATTTTTCTTAAAATTTCAACAAGTGTTAAACATAACCTCGGTTTAACTTCAACTTGCAAATTTTTAAAATTTCAACAAGTGTTAAACATGATCTCGGTTTAACTCCAACTTCTAAATTTTTAAAATTTCAACAAGTGTTAAACTAACCTTAGCTTGTAAATTCCAATTCCCAAGCATCATTCTCCAGCCCTCTTTGATTCTCCATGCCCGACCTCCCATGAAGGCCGGTGAGAATGCCCCTTTGCCTTGTCGTGCTGAGGGATTGCAGGAACTGTGTTCTGCCCCTTTTTCTAGGCATATTTCTTGGGCGTTGGAATCGACGTATCTTGTAGCGGGAACGGTGGCTGCATGACGTTGTTCTGCATCATGAAATTGACGACCATTTGCAGGTGGCTGCATGACTTTGTCTACGTATCTTGAATTCAGTGGACCTCGGCTTGAGGTAGTAGACAAAGCCCTTTTCTTTTAAATCCAGGGCGCACATGGTATAACAAAACTGGATATCGGCAAGGGTAATCCTAACATTCTCACGCCTAGCCAGGGCTATGATACCAATAATCACTCTGTAAGAGTTAATGGTAAGTTGCATAGGGTTCAACTTATAGAAGTGGAGAACCTCACGAAAAAGGGTAGTAAGTGGCAGCCGAAGCCCGCACTCAGCAAAAGCTACTATGGGAAAGGGCATTGAGTTGTCAGTGGGCATAATGGAGTCATCATCCCCGACAAGTCTCGAATGGACATCGTGGGGAATAGAGAACTCATGCCTAAAATATTCTAATTTGGTTGGGGTGTTCACCCTGTGCCTCCACATGCCCATGATATCGGTGCAAGGGTATTAATTTTAAGAAAAAGAGGTTTTTTAAGGGTTATGTTGACCTCGGCTTTAGTTTTTAGTTTTCCTATGAATTAACAGGTCCTACAGACAAATCCCAAACCTAAATCTACGAAGAACAAGTAAGGAGGGCAGAAATCTGGAAAACAGAAAGGCAAGAACGAAGTTTCAGAACCAAGAACAGAGGTAGGGCTATCAAAAGCATAAGAAATACATGGAGTATATGGTTAAGAACAGTGACAAGGGTGCAAGAAGTGGTGAACAGTGTATGGACAGAAATCAAATTCACTTGAATACTCTCGGATATATGAGACACAAGATTTGAAACAAAAATGGGAGCGAAGATATATCAACAGAAATAAAAGCAAAGGGAACAGTAGCTTACCAAGAGAGATAGAGCCGGAATGAGTTTCGCCGAGGTCCGACGGCAGTTACAGATATGACGAAATGATGACAGCTTCACGAAAGAGGAGAAGGAAAGACAATCACAGAGCTCGGAGCTTGGAACAATGGCGGTTTCGAAGAAGAAAGTTTAGAGAAAGAGAAAGCAAGAAAGTCAAAATGCGAAAGTGAAAAGCCAAAAGAGAGAGGCAAAAGTTTTGTCAAAATTTGAAACGACGGCAAAACAGAAGCATTTAATGCGCCTGGGGTAACGCGGACGTCAGACGGCATAAACGGATAAAAGGCGACTCGCGAGTGCGTCACAGGCACGAGCTAATAGGGACAGAACGCGTAAGTGAATTGACTAGAAAGTGATGCATGACAGCTCATGCGCGTGAAAGAGTTCACTGGAGTTCTTGTTCTCCGAAGAGAGCATGTCGGGCTAAAAGTAAATGATCTCGGCTGGGAAGTTCTTGAGCCAATGCTCGGCAAGAGCACCAATGTAGGTTCCATCACCTCAGATGGCCGAGGTAATAGAACCTAGGGGGCAGTTGTGGGGATGTATTTTCTGAGTACCAACACGTGGCCGAGGTGACACCGGAGTGTCAGCCGAGATGTCACGTGTCCTGGACAGGATACCAGAATGATCTCGGCTAGGCCGAGGTTATCTGCGAGAATACAGGAATCCGGGATAAGCGGATAAGGGACAGGAGTCCTTGAATGAAGAAAGACTGCAAGATGGATATAAGTAATACTCTTAGGGAGTCTATCCTTATCTCTTGAAGAGTCCAAGGTAAATCCGGAATTAGAGTCCATAGAAGTCAGACTTCTAGTGGGACTGGGATGGAGTTAAACTATAAAAGAAGGGCACCCCCGGCGGGTCTAAGGTACGCAATTTTATGCCTTGAGCAGTAATTTAAGCACTTGAATTATCTTGAGAGATACTGACTTGATCGTCGGAGTGCCCCCGGGTGGAAGAACCACCGCCGGAGCCTTTTCTTTCTGTGCAGATTACAGGGTGCCATCTATTCTGCCTGTGTTCTACAGCTGGATTACTAAGGAGGGCAGTGTGATCGGAAATTCACTCACACAATTTGGCGCCGTCTGTGGGAAACGAAAGAAGAATAGATGGCCAGTAACACGCAGAAGGAAAAGATTGGGGACGACACTCCTGCTGGGAATGAAAGACCCGTCGACCCTAATGTGGAAAGAGAAAACCACAACGAAGAAACTTGTGATCAGAATCACGCAGAGAAAAACGTCGGCGAGAAGGGGCACCCAACTCAGGGTTGCAGAGCCCTTAAAGCACACTTAGAAGATTTGGTGAGACAAGGCCATCTGAGAGACCTTGTAGATGAGGCCGAAACAAGGGAAGAACAGGCACGATTGCCTCAAGCACCAGCAGCTCCGCCTCCCCCGGCGCAGCAACCACAGGCAGGCGGACCCCGGGTGGCTAATGTGATCCACTCAAAAGTGAATGAAAACGACATACGGGGGGAAACACAGAGGGTAAAACACCTGCAGCACGTCAACCAGGTCGGAATGAAAAGACCTCGACCTGAAGAGTGCCAAGGACCGATGATAGCCTTCACAGAAGCCGACCTAGATATGGTCCAGCACCCGCACAATGATGCCTTGGTAGTATCCCTCCAGGTTGGGGAGTGCCAGATGAAACGCATCATGATTGATCAAGGCAGCTCCTGCGACATCATGTATGTCAGATGTTACAAGGAGTTAGGCCTTCACCCTGATGACATGGAGCAGTCAAATGGCCCGATGGTCGGCTTCAATAGAACGCCGACATGGCCATTAGGCGCAGCAAGCTTGGAGGTGCAGGCTGGCATGAAGAAGATCAAGACAGAATTCATCGTGATTGACACGCCCTCGCCTTACAACATTATCTTGGGGAGGCCGTGGTTGCATGCGATGGGGGCAGTTCCCTCGACATTGCATCAACTGCTACGGTTCCCAACAGAACATGGGATTGAGGAAGTCAGAGGAGATCAGTTGCAGGCAAAAAATTGCTCCATGGCAGCAATGAAATTAACCTACAGCATTCAGGAACCAGAGAAGGCAGAAGTTGAAAAAGAGGACATGAAGGTCCTAGATGATGTCGGCAAGGAGCCGACCGAGAAAAGTGAAGAAGCACTAAAGAAAATCCTCGTCCAGGAGGGCGATGAGGAACGATTCTTTCTTCTCGGCACAGGATTAGCCGAAGAAGAGGAAAAGGAGCTGGAAGCCTTTCTGAGGAAAAATATTGAGTTGTTCGCCTGGACACCTTATGAAATGCCTGGCATTGACCCCGAGGTCACATGTCACAGACTCAACGTTGACAGGTCGGCCAAACCAGTAATACAACGGGCCAGAAGACCGACGTTGATGCACGTCGAAGCAGTGGAGGAGGAAGTAGACAGACTACTGGAGGCCAGGGCCATCAGAGAAGCCAATTATCCGACATGGTTGTCAAACACAGTGGTAGTAAAGAAGAAGAATGGCAAGTGGAGGGTCTGCGTAGATTTTACAAACTTGAACAAAGCTTGTCCCAAAGACAGCTTCCCTCTACCAAAGATCGACCAGTTGGTGGACGCCACATCTGGACATGGAAGGATGAGCTTCTTGGATGCTTATAGGGCGTATCACCAGATAGCCATGTACCCCCCCAGACAAAGAGAAGACAGCGCTTATCACCTCAAAAGGTCTGTATTGTTACAGAGTTATGCCTTTTGGGTTGAAAAACGCGGGAGCAACTTACCAAAGGCTGGTAACCAAGATGTTCAGACACTTGATTGGCCGAACAGTAGAAGTCTACATTGATGACATGGTCGTAAAGACCAAGGAACCAAAAGATCATGTTGCTGACCTAAAAGAGGTCTTTGACATACTCAAAACATATCGGCTCCGACTCAACGCATCGAAGTGCGCATTTGGAGTCGGATCCGGTAAGTTCTTAGGGCACCTAGTGACTAGAAGGGGCATTGAAGCCAGCCCAGATCAGATCAAAGCCATCCTGGAATTACAGAGTCCGACATCGGCTAAACAGGTTCAAATGCTTACTGGTAGGGCCGCAGCCCTAAACAGGTTCATAAGCCGAAGCTCGGACAAATGTAAACCTTTTTTCAACCTAGTGAAAAAGGCCACGGATTTTCTATGGATAGAGGAATGTGAGGCCGCTTTGGCCGACCTGAAGAAATATCTTACCACGGCTCCAGTCCTCTCAACACCTCAACCTGGAGAGGAACTGTTTTTATACTTAGCAGTTTCTGAGCACGCAGTAAGTGCAGTGATAATCCGAGAAGAGAAGGAAGAGCAGAAGGCTGTTTACTATGTAAGTAAAACCTTGGCCGATGCAGAAACAAGGTATTTACCACTGGAGAAATTAATGCTGGCCTTGGTAATGGCTTCAAAAAAGCTAAACCATTACTTTCAGGCTCACAAGATAGTGGTACTAACAGAACACCCACTGAAATCCATGTTGCAACAAGGAGACTTAACTGGAAGAATAGCAAGATGGGCCGTAGTTTTGGGCCAATACGACTTGGAGTTCAGGCCGAGAACAGCAATTAAAGGCCAAGTCTTGGCCGACTTCGTGGCCGAGTTTTCGCCAGAATGCATCGAACATCGGGCTCCGTTGAGCCGAGGTGAACGATGTCCAAACAAGGAAGGAGAAGCCCAGTCAAAAACTAAAGAACCAAGAAAGGAAAAACTCAGACCCTGCAGCATTTACATCGGTGACTCCTTTCAACTGTTTGTTGATGGGAGCTCAAACCGGCAGGGGGCGGGGGCAGGAGTAGTGTTAATTTCCCCCGATGGAGAGATATTGGAGCAGTCCATTCGACTGGGGTTCAAAGCCTCGAACAATGAGGCGGAATATGAAGCATTGATTACTGGACTGAAGCTGGCGGTAGCAGCAGAGGCAGATGAGGTAATAGTTTTTTGTGACTCACAGCTTATAGTGAATCAAACTACAGGAGAGTTTGCTGCCCGAGATGAAAGGATGTCGGCATACGCAAAGGAAGTCATCAGGCTGGCAGCCATGTTTCAAAACTGCCGACTTCTTCAGGTTAGCCGAGATGATAACAACCACGCCGACGCGTTGGCCAATTTAGCAAGTTCAATGCAAACCGGAAAGACAAGAACAATAATGATCGATTACCTATCAGGCCCAAGCATAGAGCCACCAAACACAATGCAAGAAGCATTATGTGTGGACATGGGACCAAGCTGGATGGATGCAATTATCGCATTCCTGAAAGAAGGAAAGCTGCCAGAAGAACGAAAGGAAGCACACAAGATCAGATTGAAGTCGGCAAGATTCAGTCTGACAGCCGAAGGACATCTCTACAGAAGATCCTTCACTGGACCTCTTTTAAGGTGCGTACACCCTCTTCAGGTCAAAGACTTTTTATATCACGCAGGGGGCAGATCATTAGCTCACAGGGCCATTACCCAGGGGTATTGGTGGCCCTATATACAAAAAGATGCAGAGGCCTATGTAAAGAAGTGTGAACAATGCCAGAGGTTTGCACCTTTGATACATCAGCCAGCTGCCGACCTGAACCCGGTTTCCAGCCCCTGGCCATTTGCCCAATGGGGCATGGATCTCATTGGACAATTGCCCCAAGCAACTGGGCAGCGGAAGTACTTACTGGTAGCAACAGACTACTTCACAAAGTGGATAGAAGCAGAGCCTCTTGCCAAAATCCGAGATGTGGATGTAAAGAACTTCATCTGGAGAAACATCATCACCAGATTTGGGATTCCAAGAGCAATAGTTGCCGACAACGGAACACAGTTTGACAGCAAACTCATCAAGAATTTTTGTGCAAAGTTCAAGATAAAGAATTACTTTTCAACACCAAGTTTTCCCCAAAGTAATGGGCAAGCAGAAGCATCCAACAAAGTAATTCTGGACGGGATAAAGAAGAGGCTGCAGGCAGCAAAAGGAAAGTGGGTAGACGAATTGCCCAATGTGCTCTGGGCATATCGCACTACGCCGAGAAGATCAATAGGGGAATCCCCCTTCGCCATGGCTTATGGCACAGAAGCAGTCATTCCATTGGAGATCGGCATCCCAAGGATCAGAACCCAGGGAGTTGAGAACGGGACTAACGATGTGCTCTTAGCCCGGGATCTGGATCTACTAGAAGAAAGAAGAGAGAAAGCTGCAATCCAGCTTGCAGCATACCAGCAACAGCTTGCCAAAGCTTACAACAAGAAGGTCAATCCAAGGGATTTTCAAGTCAACGACCTAGTCTTGAGGAAAGTCGTCGGCAATAAGAAGGATCCCAGAGAGGGCAAGCTTGGCCCAAACTGGGAAGGGCCCTACAGAATTACCTCGGTGTTAGGAAATGGGGCATATCGGCTCGAAGATAGTGAAGGCAAAGCATTGCCTAGACCATGGAACACTTGTAATTTAAAGTTTTTTTATCATTAGACATCGTTTGATTTTCTTGCCGATATGATCAATGAAATCTTAGCAGAATTTTCCAGAACTTATGAAACTATGCATAATGTTGTTTTTTGGAATAATGAGAACCCAAGTGGAACTTAGGTTCACATTGGGGGCAGATAAAAGATAGTAATGCCTAGCCGAAGTTAAGCCGAGATGTTTAACCGTGGTTAATCTAAGATAAAGTTTAACCGGAGTTAAACAAAAATTATGCTTAACCGAAGTTAAGCTGAGATAAATTCCTTATCTTTACTTGTTGAAATTTGTAGCAATTTACAAGTTAAAGTTAAGCTGAGATAAATTCCTTATCTTTACTTGTTGAAATTTGTAGCAATTTACAAGTTAAAGTTAAGCCGAGATAATTGTTTATCTTCACTTGTTGAAATTTATAGCAATTTACAAGATGAAGTCAAATTAGGTGAAGTTCTTGCCGAAATAAATCTTCGGGTAAGCATACCCGAGGTATTTTTCCCCGAGGAGATTTTACAAAGGAGGAGAGACTTGCAAAATATTCTAAGTATAAAATCATGCAGAAGCAGTCATAAGAGTACAAAAAATACAAGCACTTAGTAGCAGAAAGTTGTATTTAGCATCAGAATGGAAAAAGGCACATCGGCCGGGCACAGAGTTTACGTTGTTCTGAAAACAAAAACGTACAAGAAGGACAAAAAAACAGAAAAAGAAAAAAAAAGCATCACGGTTGTGTTTCTTCAGTTTCAGGAGCAGTTTGGGCTTGAACCTCGGCCACTTCCTAAAGAACTACCTCGGCAGATCCTTGAGGAACTACTTCGGCAGACTTTTCCGCCTCGATCTCGGCGTCAATCTCTGCAAGTGTCTCCTCGAGGCCTTTCTCAGTTGGAGGAACGTCGGATGGCGCCTGTTCAGGAGTAGCCTCCTTGGTAGCGACTTCATCCTCTTCATCATGAGTCAAGTCCAGGACTTGATCATCCTGAGGAAGGGACTTAGTCCCAGTGGCGTTCTTGGGCTTCCTGACCAGGGCCTCTTCATCATCCTTTTCCTCTTCTTCTGATTCAGACTCAGAGTCGTTCTCAGTTTGACTTGAAGGAGGAGGTAGAGGGCATGGCACAGGAATTTGATTGGCATTCCTCAGAGGCGAGTCAGCCGGAATGTCAAGTTTTTTCAGAACAGCCATCCAACCAAGGGAGAAGCCCCTGTTGCACGCCTACTTGACTTGAAGCTTGTAGTTCTCAATGACATCGGCCATGCCTTGAGCATATGCCTTTTCATCAGCCTCTTCAATTTCGGCCTTTTTCGTGGCCAGGGCTTCTTGAAACTCCTTCTCGGCCTGGGCCCTTCTGTCCTCAGCTTCCTTCAACTGGGCTTGAAGAACTTTGTTTATAGCCTCAGTTGCGCCGACCTTCTCCTCGGCAGAAGTTTGGGCTTTTATAGCAGCCTCGCCTTGGTCCTCCAATTTCTTCATCTTGGCTTCGAGTCCTTTATGGGACTTTTTAAGGGCAGTGACCTCCCTCTTGGCCTCGGTGAGCCTCTGCCGGTTTTCAAACGACTGCATAGAAAAGGAGTGGGCATGCTGGATGGCCTGAAGGCAAAAAACAGTGTTAGAAAACATTCTAAGTAAAAAACAGAAAGGAAGTAACAAGTTCCAAGTAGGAACATTTACCTGGACAGAATGCTGGAGCATGAGACAGTAGTTCTCATATTCACTGATCTCGGCGTTCCGCTCAAGATCACCAGGGAGCAGGAGGGCAGTACTGAGTGCAACGCCGATATTGATATCCTCGGCGCTGTCACTCTCAAAGACTGGCTTGTCCTCCAGAGTAATTTTTGGCTCCCAGGGGACCAAGGGTTTTTTCGACTTAAAGGTTGAGCCAGAAGACAACCTCGGTTTCTTTGATTTTGAGGGTGGGGATGGCTGTGCTTCATCAGATCTTTTTTCAGGAACAGAAGCGGTCTTCTGGCTCCCAGCCAATTGCGAAATTGACAGCGTATCTTCAATCTCAACTTGGGTGGCCGTGGCCCCCGGCTGAGCTTTCTTGGTCCTTTTTGGCTTTGGTGGGGGCATGGTGGACGTCGGCTGAGCATCAACGTCGGTAGGAAGGTCGGCCAGGAGATCTTGAGCCACGGGTTTTCGGCGAACCATCTCAGCAGTCTTGACAAGTCGTCGCCGACGTTTTCGTTCAGGAATAGGGATCAAGTAGGGTGCCGAAGTGGATGGCAGATCCGCTGGGACAGACGTTGATCCTTGGTCTGTTCCTGATGAGGACGCAGTCTGGGTTGTGACAGAAGATGGAGTGTGGCTTTTCTTCCCTCGTTTAGGGACGTCGGGCAAAACGGACTTGTACGTTGGGATGAAATTTAACAATAGCGGAGCTTTCTTTCTGGCAACTGGGAGATCCAGAAGCCTTTTTAAGTCCTCACTGGGGGCGTAGAATTGGCAAAAATTTTTCGGTGGCTGATGAAGATCTGCAATAGAGGACTAGTGTTAGAAACAGACAAAGTTTTGAAGACTTAAAAAGAAACAAGTGATTGATGGTGGGCTCTTACCCTTGCCCTCCTTAACAGTTCGAGGAAGAGGGTATAAGTGGACATCGTCGTCCGGGGCAAACTCCCAGTTTCCAGAGGCAATCAGGTAGTCGTCTCCAGCCCCCTTGTTGGAGTCTGGGAGGTCGGCTATAAGTTTGAATTCAGTGGACCTCGGCTTGAGGTAGTAGACAAAGCCCTTTTCTTTTAAATCCAGGGCGCACATGGTATAACAAAACTGGATATCGGCAAGGGTAATCCTAACATTCTCACGCCTAGCCAGGGCTATGATACCAATAATCACTCTGTAAGAGTTAATGGTAAGTTGCATAGGGTTCAACTTATAGAAGTGGAGAACCTCACGAAAAAGGGTAGTAAGTGGCAGCCGAAGCCCGCACTCAGCAAAAGCTACTATGGGAAAGGGCATTGAGTTGTCAGTGGGCATAATGGAGTCATCATCCCCGACAAGTCTCGAATGGACATCGTGGGGAATAGAGAACTCATGCCTAAAATATTCTAATTTGGTTGGGGTGTTCACCCTGTGCCTCCACATGCCCATGATATCGGTGCAAGGGTATTAATTTTAAGAAAAAGAGGTTTTTTAAGGGTTATGTTGACCTCGGCTTCAGTTTTTAGTTTTCCTATGAATTAACAGGTCCTACAGACAAATCCCAAACCTAAATCTACGAAGAACAAGTAAGGAGGGCAGAAATCTGGAAAACAGAAAGGCAAGAACGAAGTTTCAGAACCAAGAACAGAGGTAGGGCTATCAAAAGCATAAGAAATACATGGAGTATATGGTTAAGAACAGTGACAAGGGTGCAAGAAGTGGTGAACAGTGTATGGACAGAAATCAAATTCACTTGAATACTCTCGGATATATGAGACACAAGATTTGAAACAAAAATGGGAGCGAAGATATATCAACAGAAATAAAAGCAAAGGGAACAGTAGCTTACCAAGAGAGATAGAGCCGGAATGAGTTTCGCCGAGGTCCGACGGCAGTTACAGATATGACGAAATGATGACAGCTTCACGAAAGAGGAGAAGGAAAGACAATCACAGAGCTCGGAGCTTGGAACAATGGCGGTTTCGAAGAAGAAAGTTTAGAGAAAGAGAAAGCAAGAAAGTCAAAATGCGAAAGTGAAAAGCCAAAAGAGAGAGGCAAAAGTTTTGTCAAAATTTGAAACGACGGCAAAACAGAAGCATTTAATGCGCCTGGGGTAACGCGGACGTCAGACGGCATAAACGGATAAAAGGCGGCTCGCGAGTGCGTCACAGGCACGAGCTAATAGGGACAGAACGCGTAAGTGAATTGACTAGAAAGTGATGCATGACAGCTCATGCGCGTGAAAGAGTTCACTGGAGTTCTTGTTCTCCGAAGAGAGCATGTCGGGCTAAAAGTAAATGATCTCGGCTGGGAAGTTCTTGAGCCAATGCTCGGCAAGAGCACCAATGTAGGTTCCATCACCTCAGATGGCCGAGGTAATAGAACCTAGGGGGCAGTTGTGGGGATGTATTTTCTGAGTACCAACACGTGGCCGAGGTGACACCGGAGTGTCAGCCGAGATGTCACGTGTCCTGGACAGGATACCAGAATGATCTCGGCTAGGCCGAGGTTATCTGCGAGAATACAGGAATCCGGGATAAGCGGATAAGGGACAGGAGTCCTTGAATGAAGAAAGACTGCAAGATGGATATAAGTAATACTCTTAGGGAGTCTATCCTTATCTCTTGAAGAGTCCAAGGTAAATCCGGAATTAGAGTCCATAGAAGTCAGACTTCTAGTGGGACTGGGATGGAGTTAAACTATAAAAGAAGGGCACCCCCGGCGGGTCTAAGGTACGCAATTTTATGCCTTGAGCAGTAATTTAAGCACTTGAATTATCTTGAGAGATACTGACTTGATCGTCGGAGTGCCCCCGGGTGGAAGAACCACCGCCGGAGCCTTTTCTTTCTGTGCAGATTACAGGGTGCCATCTATTCTGCCTGTGTTCTACAGCTGGATTACTAAGGAGGGCAGTGTGATCGGAAATTCACTCACACAGTAAGTATTTTTATTTTCTTTCTATTAAAAACTCCAACATTATTTTTTTAAAAAAAAGTCAAAAAATTTAAACATAAAGTGATGTACATTTAAACGCATAATGACTATGGTTTCCATGTTTATATACACAAAATATATTTCATTTTAATCATGTTAAAAGGGGTAAATTACATTTACCTCTCTTGAGGTTTATGATAATTATAGGGACCTCTCATGTGGTTTGAATAATTACAGTAATCTCCCCTGCTTTACATGACAATGTCAAGATTCTCCCATTCTATCAAATTGTTCCAAATAGTGTTACTTTTTCTATAGTAAATTACCTTATTGCCCTTCATTTTAAAATATTAAAAAATATTTTTGGATTGGAGGACAGGTTTGGAAGAAACAAACAGTGTCTGGAACAGTATTTTTGGATTTATTTTTTTAAAATATTAAAAAATGTTTTAAAAAATTTATTTTTATTTTAAATATAAAATTTTTATTCAAATATTTTGAAACATTTTAGGAAAAATTATTTATAAGTCTTATTAGGGAGACTTATGCTACATATGGCCATACTAAAAAACTTATGTTTCCATAAGTCCTGTGGGAAGTTTGTTGACACGTTTACTTTCAATATTAGTTGTTAATATCATAAATAATAGTAAAATCATATATAGGAAATTTAGATAATTTAATTATTATTATTTTTTTCGTTCATATTGATAGCTACATCTTACCCTTAACATTGTGTATCACCACCCCTTCTCTTCTCTAATTCATTGCCATTCTTCCATTTCTTTTTCTCGTCCAGCACTACTCCTTCCATTTTCCAACTAACTACCACCACTCACCTTCCTTTCACCAATCCAAATTTACTTCTGCCATTTAACATTACCAACAAAATATAGTTAAATTGTCTAAGTTATCCCTATACTATTAGTTAAAATTTATATTATCTTAAAAGTTTATGTTTATATTGAAACAATTAACAAATTAAGATTTGATTTATTATTGAAGTCAAACTCTAATTTTTTTTTTAAATTTACCCGAACAATTTTGAGTGTATAAAAATTGAGAGTGATGCAAGCTTTGCAGAGACTAGAGAAGGATGGTGGTTTCGTTGCCCCTAAATAAAACAAAAAAAAAAAAAAAGCAATGCTGAGATAAGGCTGAGCTGCCATTAATGTCTCGTTAGTTGACAAAAATAAACAAATGCAAAACTGTACATTGGTTTTTGGTGAGTCAGTTAATAACATATTATTATTATTACTCCTTCCGTTATTCAAAATAGGGAGCTTTTTTTTTATAAATTTACTTTTTAAGGGTTTTATTTCATTTAATTTATATTATTTTTAACTATTCTATTAGGTTCTATTTAAAATAAGAAGATCAAAATATCGTTTTTATCAACTTATGTTCCATTTAGTTCACATTATTTTCTTATGTTTCAATAAGTCCTATGGGTGAAATAATTACCAAAATACCCCTAATATGAATGTTCATATCGTCAATGTGTAGGGGCCCGACCCATGTACAATATGAATATTCACATTGACATGTTAACATTCACATTGATAGGAGTGTAAAATTAGCCCGCGGTCTGTGGGCGGCCCGAAACCCGCCCGCGACCCGTGGGCTGCCCTGGGTGGGCCCGGCCCGTTGATAATGTGAATATTCACATTGACATGTTAACATTCATATTGATAAGAGTGTAAAATTGACTAGCGTCCCATGGGCGACCCGAAGCCCGTGGGCGGCCCGGGGCGAGCCTGGCCTGGCCCGTGACAATGTGAATATTCACATTGACATGTTAACATTCACATTGATATGAGTGTAAAATTGGCCCGCGGTCCGTGGGCGGCCCGAAGCCCGCTGCTGCCCGGGGCAGGCCCGGCCCGGCTCGTTAATAATGTGAATATTCACATTGACATGTTAACATTCACATTGATAAGAGTGTAAAATTGACTCGTGTCCCATGGGCGGCTCGGGGCAAGTCCGACCCGGCCCGTGACAATGTGAATATTCCCAATGACATGTTAACATTCACATTGATAGGAGTGTAAAATTGGCCCGTGGGCGGCCCGAAGCCCGCTCGCTGCCCAGGGCAGGCTCGGCCCGACCCGTTGACAATGCGAATATTCACATTGACATATTAACATTTATATTGATAGGAGTGTAAAATTGGCCCGTGGCCCGTAGACGACAGCCTCGGGTCGGGCCGGTGGGCCTAGGCCTAGCCTCGAGCTTAGGTCGGGCTTCGCTATTTTTTTTTTTAATTCTTTTTAATTTTTTCTACCAAAATTTTATTATTTTTCACAAAAAAAGACATTGCACCTCGGGCGGGCTGGGCCTCGGACCGAGCCTTGAATAGGCCTTAAGCGGGCCGATGGGCCGGGTCGGGCTTCAAAGTGATGGCCTAGGCCTTAGCCTAGGGTCTCGGACATGCTCGGGCTCAGACCCAAACGAGCCTGCCCCGGGCCGTAGGCTGGCTTCGAGCAGCCTACGGGCCGCGGGCCAATTCTACATTCCTATCAATGTACATGTTAACATGTCAATGTGAATATTCACATTGTCAATGGGCCGGGCCGGGCCTACCCCGGGCCGCGGGCGAGCTTCGGGCAGCGGGCAAATTTTACACTCTATCAATGTTAATATTAACATGTCAATGTGAATATTCACATTGTCACGGGTCGGGCCAAGCCCGCCTCGAGCTGCGGTCGGGGTTCGGGCTGCCCACGGGCTGCGGGCCAATTTTACACTCTTATCAATGTGAATGTTAACATGTGAATGTGAATATTCACATTGTCAACGGGCCGGGTCGGGCCCGCCTTGGGCCGCTGGCCAATTTTATACTCTTATCAATGTGAATGTTAACATGTCAATGTGAATATTCACATTGTCAACAGGCCAGGCCAGGCCCTCCCCGGGTCGCCCACGGGCCGTGGGCGAGTTTCGGGCAGCCACGGGGCGCGGATTAATTTTACACTCCTATCAATGTGAATGTTAACATTTCAATGTGAATATTCACATTGTCAACGGACCGGGCCGGCTTTTGGCCGCCCATGGGCCGCGGACCAATTTTATACTCTTATCAATGTGAATGTTAACATGTCAATGTGAATATTCACATTGTCAACGGGCCGGGCCGGCTTTTGGCCGCCCATGGGCCGCAGACCAATTTTATACTCTTATCAATGTGAATGTTAACATGTCAATGTGAATATTCACATTGTCAACAGGCCGGACCGGACCCGCCCGGGCCGCTCATGGGCCGTTGGGCGGGGTTCATGCCGCCACGGGACGCGGGCCAATTTTACACTCCTATTAATGTGAATGTTAACATGTCAATGTGAATATTAACATTGTAAACGGGCCGGGCCCCGCCCCGGCTCGCGGGCAGGTTTCGGGCCGCCCACCGGCTAATTTTACATTCCTACCAATGTGAATTTTAAAATATGAATGTTCACATCATAAAATTGCTAACCGTTCAAAAAATATTTATAAGGTATCAAAATTATAAGGGCATAAGTGTCCAAGAAAATAGTGTAAATAAAGACAAATGACTTTATGGAATAAAACTATAACATATATGGGACTAAATGGGTTAAAAAATTCCTTCATGGATTTCTTGGGTTAAAATACTTCTAAATGAGATTTATCAATAAAAATCCCTTCAAAAAATAATAATTTTTTTTAAAAAAAATTTAACTTTTTTTTAGTAGTATAATTGTTTTATTTAAAAAAATAATTTTTGAAAATTACTTTTTGATAGTACATTTTTTGGAGAATTTCAATTGTCATAATTATACTTTTTATGTTATTAATAAATTTAAAAGAAGGTAAAATAATAAATTCATATTATTTTAGTTTTTAATTTTTGAAAAGAGACTAATATTTTGGAATAATAAAAAATAAAATAGATGACTAATATTTTGAGAGGAAGAAGTATTATTAAAGAGTAATACTAAGGATCCCAAATATTCTACCAAATATTTCACATGTGTGTGAAATCTCCACATAGAATCCACATGGTGTGAGTCTCACGTTCATATGAAATATTTAGTAAAATATTTGGTTAAAATATTTAAAATTCCTAACATTTTTCATTATTAAATAGTTGGATCATAGATAAGTCCTCCAATGTGCATCTTTGGTAGTGTTTAGTAGAGTTTTAGGCTTAGTTTTGGGTATACTAAATAATACAAAAAGTCAAAAAGTCACTATCCTATTTAAGTTACATCATCTTATTTAAATCACATTACCTCTCTAACACATCACATAGGGGTGAGCATGGTCCGGATTGGACCGGATTGGGTAAAATCAGGACCAATCCGTTATCTACGGTTTCTGAAAAATTGGAACCAATCCAATCCATTTAAATCATGGAACTAATCCGAACCAATCCATTTAAATACAGATTGGATCGGTTTAGGATCACGGATTCACATAATTAAATAACAAAAATATATATAACACTTTAATTTCATAAAAATATAAACACTAGCGATATATTAGTTCCACAATAGCAACATGCTTTTCTATAATAGCGACATACTGTTCTAGAATTTAAATAATCATAAGAAAACTGGTTTCACCATAAGTATTTAGACCATTACAAATTAAAACTAAAAACTAACAAACAAAAGTAATAAAAGAAAATATTATACGGTTTTAGGTATGAGTTTAGATTTTATATAGAATAAGAGAAAGATACTATGGGGGAGGATGTATAATAAAAAATACAGACTATTTGTATATGGTCCGGATCGGTTCCAATCCGGAACCGTAGGGTTCAATCCAGAACCAATCCGTGGACTACGGATTTTTAATTCTTCAATCCGGAACCGAATCGCGGATTCAAAAAATCAATCTAAACCTATCGGATTGGACTGGACTGGACTGGATCGGATTACGGATTTCACGGATTCCTTGCTCAGCCCTAACATCACATCAAATCCAACCCATATAAGCCAATAAGTTAAAAAGTGCACTTTTTTAGAACATCCCAAAACCTACCCTTAGAATTATGATTTAAGAATAGAATTGTATTTTGAGTTTGTGTGTTTTGAAATTATGATTTAAGGTTAGTAAATTTATTTAGTTATAAGTTTTAAAAAGAGTTTTGAAATTTTGATGTGACACATGATATTTGATTGAAGAACTTATTCTGTTTTTTTTTTTTAGCTCCAAATATAGATATGCAGATAGGCTGCTCCAACATATCGGACAGGGAGTATTGCCTCTTAGCACCTATAGCATATCGGCAGGAAACCTCACCGACTTAGGCCCTGCATGCTCCAGGCGCTAAATAGTATGTTTAATCCTAACAAGGGGCTATGGAGACTCGAACCCAAGCCTTGATCGAGGGATTCGAAAGTCTTATCCACTGAACCAACCCCCATCTTGTATTAAAAAACTTACAACTTATAACCAAACACACAACCTAACATTCTATTCAAAACTTATAAAAAAAATTCAAAAATATTTTTTATTTAAAATATAAAAATAAAAAGTGTAAAAAAAAAATAAACACGAACACTATTTCGGTCTATCGATCAGACGTGCAGAGACATTCAGCCAAAACCAAACGTGTTTTCACTAGTGGATATGGAATCAAATTTTAAAAATTATATCCACATAACATACTCAAATATCAATGTGAAATCATGTTTAAAACTCTACGCCAAACCCATGTTTTTCATTTGCTTGTCCTTTTCAATGCTCGCAGCTGACTTTGTGCCACTAAAGTTCAGACTTTCGATGCTGATACACTCAATGTTTTATTAGTCACTATCTAACGGTTCTTTTTTCAAAATGTGACATATAATTTATATTTCGGCGATTTAGAGCTCTTAAATTCACTGTTAGTGAGGTGAAAATTAAATAAAAAAAATAAGGTACAACATATACCGTGATGAGACCCACTGCCACATAACTTTTTGTATAGTTCAATAAATATATAACTTTTTTCTTTGCCTAAAAATGTGTGATATGAAAGTTTTGGTAATTGAAATAACAAACACTTGAATAATATGATAGTATGAAAATTTTGTATAGTTCAATTAAAATGGACACAAATTAAGTCTTAAGTCTTGTTTAGAAAAAAATTATTTTAATAATTTATTAATTTTTTGTAAAAAATATACAAAAATAAATAATATGATAATTTATAGTAATTTTTTAAATTTTTGACTAAATAATTACTCCCCATATAAGTTTGAAAAATGATTGAGGGCCCGAAATCTGGGGTTCGAATCCGGCTCGAAGCCCAAAACGACGTCGTTTTGGGCTTCGAATTTTTTTTTTCTTTTCTTCCTTTCCTTCCTTCTCTTTCTTCTTCTTCGTTGAGTTGAACACAGAGGAGAGAGAGAGAGAGAACACAGAGGCGAGAGAGATAACGCAGGTCGTCGTCGGCATCGTAGCTCGTCGCTCGTCGGCCGATCGTCGCATCGCCGCCTCCGCCTCCGCCTCTGCCTTCGCCCGCCTCCGCTCTGCCCCCGCCCGCCTTCGCCGCCCTACCGCCTCTGCCTCCGCCCGATTTTAATGCCCCCTCCAGTTCCTCTTCTCCTCCTCCTTCCTCCTTCTCTTCTTCTTCTTCTTCTTCCTCCTTCCTTCTCAAATTCGAGCCATTCGAGCCTTGCCCTTTTCGGGCTCTCTACCGGGACTGTATAAGTTTAATAACTTTTATAGCCCTCAAATTTGTCAAGGACAACAACAGCAGAACACTCAGAGGAAAAGTTTAACATGTCATAAAAAAAAAAAAAATCCTGCTGGGATCCCTAGTGGGGTGACCCCCAACACTCCCACCCCCACATGGGGGCTGTGACTTGCAGACAAAAATAAAATAAAATTGAGCCAATCACAAAACAATGGAGGTGCTGGGGGTTACTCCCACTGAGGGTCCAACTCATTTTCAAAAAAAAAAAAGGAAAGTAGTTTTGTTTTTTAGTTATCTCTTTATTATTCAACTTATATAGAGATACTTTTTAATCTTGAAAATTGTAGGATAATCGCATCAAATTTTATTTTTTTGATGTCATAAAGACAAAAGTAATTTAAAAAATCATATTAGGATTGCTTATCCATCTAAGTGTTCACTTATTTATCTATGCTTAGGATTTATCACTAATTTTTTCAAAATGGTATATATGTATAAGTATTTTTATTTTCTTTCTATTAAAAACTCCAACATTATTTTAAAAAAAAAAAAGTCAAAAAATTTAAACATAAAGTGATGTACATTTAAACGCATAATGACTATAGTTTCCATGTTTAGATACACAAAATATATTTCATTTTAATCATTTTAAAAATGGTAAATTACATTTACCTCCCCTGAGATTTCTGACAATTATGAGGACCTCCCTGTGATTTGAATTATTACAGTAACCTCCCATGCTTTACCTGACAATGTCAAGATTCTTCTTCTGTCAAGTTGTTCCAAACGGTGTTACTTTTTCTATAATAAATTACCTTATTGCCCTTCTTTTTAAAATATTAAAAAATGTTTTTTGATTGGAAGATAGGTTTGAAAGAAACAAACAGTGCCTAGAACAGTATTTTTGGATTTATTTTTTTTAAATATTAAAAAATGTTTTAAAAAAATATTTTTTATTTTAAATATATAATTTTTATTTAAATATTTTTAGATATTTTATTTTATTTTGTAAATATTTAATTTTTAAAATTTTAATATTTTAAATTCAAAACGCAACTTCACAATCAAATCGTAACCAAACACATAACTCAAAACTCAATTCATAAATTATTTTCAAATCTCATAACCAAACATAACTCGACACTCCACATTACTTTCAAAATTCTACACTTAAATCGTAACCAAACGCATAACAAAAAAATTAAAATATTTTAAAATATATTTATAAAATAAAATAAAAATATTTAAAATAAAAAATAAAATTTTGAAATTTTTTAATATTAAAAAAATATATTTAATATAAGTTTGTATTTTTTTAAGTTTGTGTTTAGTTATGAGTTTTGAAAATAATTTTTGAATTGAGTTTTGAGTTGTGTATTTGGTTAAGACTCTGGAATTGTGATTCTAAAAGAAAACCACACATGTTTCTAAAAAAAATCTTTTTCGGAACATATTTTTACACAAAACTCAATTCAAAAATTGTTTTCAAAACTCATAACTAATCACAAACTTAAAACTCAATTCAAAACTATTTTCAAAACTTAAAATCAAACTTTTTTAAAAACTCTATTTTAAAAGAAAAAAATTTCAAAAAAAAATTATTTTATTTTTTAAAATTATTTTTAGAATCATGATTTGAGTGTGGCGTCGTATTTTGAGTTATGAGTTTTGTTTGGTTATAAATTTTGAAATTTTTTGAAATTATTTTTTTAGGGTAAATATTTTATATTTTAAATATTTATTTATTTATTTTAATGCGCATTATATTTCATACATCTATGTGTTGTATTTTTATTAATATTTTAAATATATTTTTTAAATATTAAAATTTTTTAAATTTTTTATTTTTTATTTAAATATATAGTTTTATTTTAAATATTTTATTTTATTTTATAAATATATTTTTAAATATTTTAATTTTTTTGTTATGCGTTTGATTATGATTTGAATGTAGTGTTTTGAAAGTAGTGTAGAGTGTCGAGTTATGTGTTTGGTTACGAGGTTTGAAAATAATTTTTGAATTGAGTCTTGAGTTATGTATTTGGTTACTATTTGAGTGTGCAATTGTGTTTTGAGTTTAAAATATTAAAATTTAAAAAATTTAAATATTTACAAAATAAAATAAAATATTTAAAAATATTTAAATAAAAATTATATATTTAAAATAAAAAATAAAATTTTTAAAACATTTTTTAATATTTAAAAAAAATCTAAAAATATTGTTCTAAACACGGTTTGTTTTTTCCAAACCTGTCCTCCAATCTAAAAATATTTTTTAATATTTTAAAATGAAGGGCAATAAGGTAATTTATTATAGAAAAATAACACCATTTGGAACAATTTGATAGAAAGGGGAACCTTGACATTGTTAGGTAAAGTAGGGGAGTTGCTGTAATTATTCAAACCATAGAGGAAGTCTCTGTATTTGTCAGAAATCTCAGGGGAGGTGAATGTAATTTACCCTTTTAAAAGAGTTTTTTGGATAATTCTATTTCCACCCCCTAATAAACTCAGGGCAAATCTTTTCTCAATACACATCCCTATTAATTTAATTATTAAGTAATTATCTCAACACACATCCTTAAAATTACAAATAAATCCTTCACTCATGTACACACTTTACTTTTCACCCACTCTCGTGAAGACCAAAGTGACCCCAATTTACATTTGTACTTCAAACAGCAAGGAAGAAGAAGAAGAAGTTCAAACAGGAAACCAAAAAAAAAAAAAAATCTGCACTTTCCTCACCTCCATTGAAGATTTCAAGAGCTCCATTGAATATCTACTAAACGTTGTTGAAAACCTTGTTTAAGGTAAGAAATCTTTCAATTTTATTATTATATTTATCATTTTGTTATTAGATTGACAATTTTCGGATCTCTCTTCACTCCATTGGCATGAAAGTATGTTTGTTTGGTAGCTGGAAGTGCTTGGCACTGCGTTTCCGAATATATGTGTTTTCATTCGGAACTTGATTTCCGAATATTATGCATAATTTCGTCCATTAAATTCCGAAAAAAATTCATAACTTCGTAGTTTAACCTCCGAAACAATTATTTCTCTCTCTCTCTGCAACTTTTGCCCCCACCATGGCTGCTTCTGATAAGAGAGAATAAGCACAAGAACAAGAGAAGACAATCCCTGTATTCACTGTCCTCAAGAACAACACCATCCTCAAGAACATCTTCTTCCTCGACAACCCACCTTCAGTTCCTGATCCCAAACCCTTCAATCCTCTTAAAAATAGTGACCAAGTTCAAGAATTGGAGGAAACCTTGCTAGTTGGACGACACCCAGATTACAATATCACGTTAGAGCACCCCAGCAAAGTGACTAGAAAAGAAAAATTAGGGTTTAATTTTTTTGTTTCAAAAAGTGTATATTAAGATATTTTTATTTCTAAAAGATTTGTATAAAGAATTTGTATATATAATATTAGGAGTGTTGATCAATGGCTATTATAGTAATTTTTAATTATGATATAATTGTCATTAATCTAATTTTTCATTAAGTGTGTTTACTGAGTTTATCAGGGTGGTGGAAATAGAATTTCCCAATTTTTTTTGGTTTTGTTTTTTCTCCATATTTTTTGGTAATTCTAAAGTAACCCCTTAGTTTCAAATAATTTCAATTTCGGTCCCTCCCTCCCTCCGTCACCTTCGCAAGCTGTCGCTAGCTGCCACAAAACCCACAACCAAACAGAGCAGCAAAAACCTCTTCGTCATCTCGCACTCACTCTGCACTTCCACCGCTACGACTCCATTACTCTCTCACCTCTTCATGCCCTAATCTCAACTCCCTCAATTCCATAACTCTATCGATCTGTCGAGAGCTCTAAATGTACGATTCGAAGCTGTTTTTGTGGATTTAGATCATTATTAATCAATTTAAAGTTTATGATATGTGTTTGTGTGGTTTTAATTTCGATTCTGTTTGTGATTGATTGTGAGTTGTGATTGTTGTTGTGGTTTCAGAGTGAGAATTTGCAAAAAAATAAAAATAAAAATAAAAATGAAGCTGACTCCGAGAGAGGTTGAGAAACTTATGCTTCATGATGCTGGATATCTTGCTCAGAAGCGTCTTGCTCGTGGCTTAAGGCTCAATTACACTGAAGCTGTGGCACTTATAGCAACACAGGTTAGTGAAAATTTTAAACTTTCAAAAAAGAAGGAAAGATTGCATAGGGTTGGATGCTCGCGGACATGTATAAAATACTTCTTAATTGTTTTTTTTTATTAATTTTGAAGCATCATTTGCTTAATTTTGAAGTGTTGATACTCAACGTCATGTATTACTTCGTTTACGAAATTAGAATTAATATAGTATAATTGCAAGGATGAAATGTTTACTCAGTTCTTTGAAAAGAACATAGTGAGTTAAAAGTAATAGAATTTGTTAAATTGATGGATCCCTATTGTATCATACATGTTTAATTTTCATACATATTTAGTAATAATTAACAAGAAAATAAAAAAAAAAAAATTAATATCAATAAATAAAATAAATAAGCATGTAAACTTGTATACAATATTTTTGATTAATGCAAAAGGAAAATGCATAGGGATAAGTTGTGGATTATTTTATTATTGTAAAATAAACATATTAGACTTGAAATTGAAATGAAATATTTGCAAGACTTATTCAAAATTAAAGTAGTTGCTGGCTTAAATTAATACCTAATTCTTAAATATTAGTATTTTGCATTATAAAATTGTAGTGTGCTTTAACATTCTTGAGTTTACGTGTAAATAACGAGTAATAATTTTAAATATATATATATTTTACAAACATATCCTAGCCATATACCCATATATATATATATTTTAAAGTTTTGCCATATCGCAGTATCCATATCTCATATCCATGCTTTAGGTTCTAGCTATATATCAACTGTCTCTTTAAAATGGATGTCAACAATGTAAATTTCTAACTCGTCCTTTCAATATTAATTTAATTACTAAATATGAGTTTATTTGATACGATTGAATAAGCTGGTGAGCTTGTACTTAGTTTTGGACAGTACACTTTCTTTCAACTTTGTGCTCATTTCTGAAATTGCAAACAAGAGAAAATTCAAAATGTCCTCTAATGCCGTGCTTGGTTGGAGGATTTGAGAAGAGATTTGAAATGGGAAAGGGAAAGGGAAAAGGTAAAGGTAGGTGAAATGTGAATAAAATATATCTATATTTCGCCTAGTTGTATACATCTTTTCCCTTTCCCTTTCCAAATCCTTCTCCAAATCCCCCAACCAAACACAGGCTAAATATAGTGGAACAGTGAAAAATGGAGTCTTTTAGTTTGGTGTCCCAATGTATTTGTGTTGAAGCTTTATGGAATTTTAGTTGCACATGTACAGAATTGTGCTATTTTAATCTAGAAATTGTAACCCTCAAGTCTATTCTGGAATAGGATCTTTGATATTCCTTTTGTATTTTGGTCCTGTTTGTAGATTTTGGAATTTGTTCGTGATGGTGATAAGACAGTGGCAGAGTTGATGGACATTGGGAAACAATTATTAGGAAGGTATGATCTGTATTGTTCATCAAATTTCTTCTTTTATTCATATGTTATTATTACCATTCTACAGTAATATAGGCACTGGGAAATTCATCTTTGTTGTTGAATGTTTGATCTTGTGAGTTTGCATCAATCGTAATTGATAGAACAGATATACTGACAGTTTGAAATATTCAGTGAAGAATGAGAAGAAGAAGCATATGGTGGTCCAAAAAAATGGTTTTTTCAGTAATGAAAATGCTCATGTGTTATATTGTTGGAATTCTGACACCAGTTAGTGTTTTTTTGCATCATCTTTTCGGCTTAACGTGGTTTATTGTAGTTACCATACAAGGGAATAATGAAAATTATTTTTCAAACTGGGTGTGTTCTGGCAATACTAATATCCCAAGGTGCTAATAAGTGAAAATGTTTAGCTTCCAGAAAACATTTTGTTTAAGTTTATTAATAATCAATATGGAATGAGTAGAGAAAAATTGACTGGAATTTTTCTTACTGTAAATTACGTGGCCGATGAAACTTGGTGATTTACAAACTTACAGTTGAACATGTAACAAAATTTCCTTTAGAATTATTCACCCTCAGTGGAAAATACTGGATCTGAAAGTTCAACTCTGTCAACAGGAAACAAGTTCTTCCAGCTGTTCCACACCTTTTGCATTCTGTTCAGGTACTAAATTTATTGATTTTGTAGCGATTATTATATCTTCTTCTGTTATTCTGATACAGTACCATACAATCTAATGATTTACACTGACAGTTTGTGTCAGCACATGTTGAATCCTCTTTGTTGTTTGGTTAATATAGCTGCTTCACCTGAAGATGTTGTATCTGCTGCTTTATAATCTTGTCATTCTCAATTTTTTTTGCGGCTTCTGGATCAGAAGTTATCATCTGACTAACTAATAGGCATTATGACCATTAGGGTGATATATTTTCTGTTTAGGAACAAAACTCTTTTGTATTGTGAACTTCTTGTTCATGATATAGGAATTGTCAGATTTTTCAACTGTTTACTTTCTGGCATTTTTTTCTTTGTTTTTTTCCCATTTCATTTTTTTTGCCCCCCTCTCTTTTTTCAGAGGTGAAACACATATTATCTTCCAATTTTATTATTTAAGCAAATATCACCTGCTGATTCTTCCTTTAGGTTGAGGGGACCTTTCCCGACGGGACAAAGTTAATCACTATCCATGATGCAATAGCTAGTGAAAATGGAAATCTGGAGTTAGCTTTAGATGGTTCTTTCCTTCCAGGTAAGGATTCTTGTATGGTTTAATCAGCAGTACGAGATCTGTATTTCATGAATGATTTTTATTTTTATTTTTTGAAAAGTAGTCTAAGAAAATATGACAAAGTTTTAAAATAGTACATGCATTTGTAGCTGAATGACATTGATGCATGGAATTATTTTTACTTTTGGAAGGATTTTGGGCATCAACGTACTTTCAAGTTGTTTGTCCATTAGACTTATTGAGATTGATGCTTCCTGTCCGTCTTGTGTATGAAGTGATTTTCTGAACAACAATGTGAAGCCACTTATTCATGCAGTGTGGTGTTCTACGTTGAACAATGAGAGTTGTTCCTAATATTGTTTCTGAACACTTAAAACTTACCATGATGTTAAAGAAATGGGAAAGGCTGTGGTATACACCCCAAGGTGTGTACCATATGCACCTTATAACTAAAGAAGAAAATAGCATAATTTCATACTTTTTGAGTCATAAATACAAAAATAAAAAATAAAAAATAAAAAATAAAAAAATTATCATAACCAAACATGACATGAGGCATGACTAAAGAATTCATGAGTCATAACTAAAATAATGTCATAACTAAAGAAGAAAATGGCATAACTAGGGGTGCATATGGTGCATTCCTTTCAAGGGTGTGCATGTCAGAATTTCCCTAAAGAAATGCTTACTAGCCTTGTCACTCTCAGCTTCTCGAAAATGGTGTGGCAGTGGTCTGTTTCTTAGTTCTTTATAGGCAAGAAGTAGAAGAGAAGACCTTGGATAAAAGTTTGCACTAACAAGCGAAGTAATTTACCTGACTAAAATCTTTGTTGTGTGTTTCTGCATAATATGTACTACCATACTGCTCTTCCGCTTAATATTTGAAGTAACATAGACTTGGATAGAACCCAAGGGGTTGTGGCATTGTGGTAAGGCCTTGGGGTTTAAGCCCCAAGGTCACAAGTTCAATTCCCCCCTTGGGCCAATCTCCTGGGCGAAGCACTGTTGGTTAGGAGGTTGGACCTCAAGGATGCCTAATCAGCTACTTGGTGTGGGTTTAATGCTCCCCCGCTGTGCGAGTCCTGACTTAATCGAAGCTTGCCTTGGGAGGTCGGGACAAGCTTCCAGGTTATAGTCTCTTACTCGGAACGGACAACAGGACACCCTGGTGATCTCCTCATGGGGCGCTGCCTTGGACCTGCGGGAGGGTGGGAGGATTTCCCTGTAACAAAAAAACATAGACTTGGATATAACATCAAGCTCTAAAACATGTTTACAGTTGGCTTGGATAAAAGGTAAAAACCAATTGTAGTTTTAGTTAAATCATTGAGAATTGAGATTGAGCAAGTCAGGCAATAGGTTAAGAAGCACGGATATGAACACGGAGATGGCCGCCACAGGACATGGTGATTTCAAAAAAAATCAAGACACGGACACAATGAGTATATGCCTTTATTTGCTATGTATATAAATATTACATCGATAAACAACCAAAATTAATGAAAACTAACTAATTTCACATTTAAAAAAAAAAAAAAAAAAAAAAAACCTAAATTTTAATCAACAAGAGACTAGATCTGTATTGTGTTAAGCTCCATGAATCGTCAGAAGCCAATCTCTCAACTTTACCACTGTTTAGATCTGTGTTGTGTAGTTGATGGTTTGATGTGTTCTATATTTATTTTTAAATTCAACCCTTATGTTTTGTAAATATTATAATATGACCCCCAAAATTAGATTTGATAAATTAAAATAATGGCCTGCCATGTCCTGAAGCATGTCCCGCTGTGTCCCCATTATCTAACAACTAAAGCTTTTAAAGCTACTGGTTGTCAAACAACACTAGTAGAGAAGAAGGTATCTATCCGGATTGTTTTGTTACAATCTTGGATTTTGTCCCCTTGACATTCATTTTCAAATGGCCAAGCTTAATTTCTTGATTTTGCATTTTGCAGAATTCTTGCATATATGCTTAATGTGTGAAAAATTAGTAGACTACGCACACTAGCTTCTACAAACTCTATCAGAGTGAAACACATTTTGTATAAATTGGTTGCTTATTTGTCTCTGAAGGGCATTGATGGAAGAATGTTGGTTCTGCAGTTCCCTCACTAGACAAATTTCTCCTGATAGTAGATGACAGAATCCCTGGTGAGCTAAGGTATGGAGCCAGATGTATTACCCTTAATCATGGAAGGAAAGCTGTAACCCTCAAAGTCACTAACACAGGAGACAGGCCAATTCAGGTGCTTGGCTTAAACATATGTTTCCTTATTTTTGTGGCATCTTTACTTCTTTGTTTTTCCCCATTCTGGTTTATCCCACTTGACAATGCTAAATCTCTACTTGATTAAGCATGTTAGAACCATACACTCCTTCATTATTAAACTTACATTTCACTTGCAACTTGAGAAGTTTGAATATGCAACTTAAGTGTGATTCCTTTAAATACACATTGAACTTATCATACTGAACAAAAGTGCTTTGCATATTTCTTGATTGTTTGACAGGATCTTGCCGTCATATAAACAATGCTGTAGTCAATCTCCTGGTTATAGCTTACTAAGGTTTTCGCAGAAAAAGGAAGTCTAGGCTGTTGGTGGAACAAGTCTAAACCATTTGAATTTGTTGTTTTAGCCTTCTTGAGGTCTATTTGATTAGATCTTGATAATTCACATAAAGAAAGCACTTGGTGCCAAATCAGATGTTAAATAGTTTTTGCTTCAATTAATTTATACTTCCTTTCCCTTTCATGCTAATTGTCATTTGCAGCATTCACATTTCATGGAGTCAACCTATTTCAAGGATTCCAATCAGTGTTATAGTGTCTGCTGAAATAATGTGATGTTTCTGATTTCTGTCTATATTACCTAATCAACAGTTCATGTGGTTATATTCAAGAGAAATCTTTTGTGAAGATAATGGTGATTTTTAAAATCATTCAGGTTGGCAGCCACTATCACTTTATTGAGGTGAATCCCTTCTTAGTTTTTGATCGAAGCAAAGCACATGGCATGCGGTTGAATATACCAGCAGGAACAGCTACGAGATTTGAGGTAGGACCTTTTAACCTCATCTGATTTAAATTTGGATTGTACCTGTATGATGCTTCCTAAAACAATTTAGAATAAGTTGAGATATTAATTTTATGTTTCATTTTTATACGTGCATATTCTTTTGCTTAGAAGTATTTTAACCAAACCAAACCAAGCCAAGCCAAGCCAAGCCTTAAGTCCCATCAAATGGAGTTGGTTACATGAATCCTTCTTCTCCACTCAACTCTATCAAAGGCCATTTGGTTAGTCAAATTAAGGAAATTCATATCTCTGTTTACTACACTAGGTTACGTCAATCTAGATTTGTCCCTTCTCCTAACACTTCCCTCTACTGTCACTATATTGTGTCTCTTCACTACTGCCTTTGTTTGTCTCCGTTATATATGACCAAACCAAACTATCTCAATTTATTCTTTCTCAACTTATCTTCTATCGGTGCTACTCCTACCTATTCACAAATATACTCATTTCGAACTCTATATTTTCTAGTCTTGCCACAAATCCACCTTAACATTCTCATCTCAACAACACTTATTTAATTTACATGTTGTTTATTAGTTGCCCAACATTCCAACCCATACAACATTACTGGTCTAATAGCCGTTCTATAAAACTTTCCTTTTAATCTAGTAAGTATTCATTTATCGCATAGTACCCCAGATGCACTCCTCCACTTAAGCTACCCCGCCTTAATTCTATGGATCACATCTGCTTCAATCTCCCCAGTCGTTGTGATAATTGATCCTAAATAACAAAAAAATCACTCTTAGGCAGTTCTTGGTTCTCAATCTTCATTTCTCCTCCATTTCCATTATTACTGGTACTAAAATTACACTCCATGTACTCTGTCTTAGTTTTGTTTGTCCTGAATCCTTTAGATTCAAGTACTTCTCTCTAAGTTTCCAACTTAGTGTTAATTCCTTCTCTAGTCTCATCTACTAACACGATATTATCTGCAAAAAGCATAAACCATGTAACAGCATCCTGAATATTTCTCATCAACTCATCCATAACTAAAGCAAAAAAATAAGGACTTAAGGTTGATTCTTAGTGTAACCCCACAGTAATTGAAAATTCACGTGCCTCTCCAGCCGGCAATCTGATAGTGGTCACCACCACACTTTCATACATGTCCCTAATCACATCAATGTAGCTTTTTGTCACCCATTTCTTCTCTAACATCCACCAGATTATATCTCGAAGCACTCTATCATATACTTTTTCAAGATCGATAAAAATCATATGAATGTCTCTTTTATTTTCTCTATACTTTTCTATTATTCTCTTCAAAAGATAGATCGCTTCCATTGTTGATCTATCAGGCATAAATCCAAATTGATTCTTTGACACCTCTGTTATATTTCGCAAATGACGTTTCATCACTCTCTCCCACACTTTCATTATATGATACATCAACTTGATTCCTCTATAGTTGTTGCAATTCTAGACATCTCATTTATTCTTATAAATTGACACTAAAATACTCTTCCTCCACTCCTCTGGCATTTTCCTAGTCAACAAAATCTTGCTAAATAACTTAATCAACCAAGCAACCCCCTTCTTACCCAAACATTTCCAATCTTGAATCCAAATTTAGCGTCTACGAGGTAGACATGTATTTAAGATTAATCATTTCCTGTGGCACTAGAGAATGATGGATGGTGTGGGCACTTCCTTCTTCTTCTGATAAGTGGAGTGGGGACTTTCTATTGCAATGTTCTGTGATCATTATATACCTCTTGAATATAAAGAACTCTGTAAGATAGTTTTTGGACCTGGTGGAGCTATATGGTACAGAATGCTGGGAAATTTTGTAACATGTCCCTAAAGAATGAAATTGAGATGAAAATAGAGGGATGGGCGTGTAGAAAGATGAATGATAATAAAACTAGAAATGGACGTAGTGAAGAGAATTGAAGGGTTCCATCATTTGCAAGCATGAGAGAGGAAATAGTCTAACCTGATTCAGTGATGTGAAATGTGACCTCTGACTGTACTAATAGGTAGGAGTTAAGTGGTTTAATTGGGAAGTTCTCTGAGAACAAGATGAAGGCCAAAAGAACATGGGTTATGGTTATGAGAACAACATGACTTGCTATATATGAGGAGAGGTGTCCTAGAAAAAGCATAATGGCCATGGATTAAGGAACAGAGAATTGGGTTTATGTCCTTTTACTTAATATTGGGTTGATCAGACCTTTGAACAAATTAATCTAGTTTCTTTGCATTGTTACTGATTGATTTGTTCTCATTTTGCATCTTACTTTACACTTTAATTTGTCCCATGTAAGGATTTAAGGATTGTACCATTTTTTGTTTGGTTGGCCAGCCAGGGGATACGAAAAGTGTTACTCTTGTAAGGATTGGAGGTAAGCAAGTGATCAGAGGAGGAAACAACATTGCTGATGGTCCTGTTGATGATGCCAATGTCACATCAGTGATGAAAGCTGTACACACAAGAGAATTTAGGCATTCTGGAGAGCCAAATGCCAGGTTTAGAAAATTGGCCAAGCAATTTTTTACTTCTTGTTTTCATGTTTGATTCATATTACTTGAAAATTAGATTAGCTTCGCTGCCACAATGGTCATGGATAAAATAAATGCCTTGAAACTGATTTTGCAGTGAAGGTGTCATTACGGAAGGAGGATCTTTTACCTACACAATTTCTCGTGAGGCCTATGCTAACATGTATGGTCCTACTGTCGGTGACAAAGTTCGGCTCGGTGACACTGATTTATTTGCAGAAATTGAAAAAGATTTTGCAGTTTATGGTGATGAATGCGTATTTGGAGGTGGAAAAGTTATAAGGGATGGAATGGGGCAGGCTTCTGGATATCCAGCTGCTGACTGTCTAGATACTGTTATTACAAATGCTTTGGTAATTGATTATACAGGAATTTTCAAAGCAGATATTGGAATTAAAGGAAGTGTAATAGTTGCCCTTGGCAAAGCAGGCAACCCAGATGTCATGGATGGTGTATCGGACAACATGATTATTGGGGTGAGTACTTTGTCACACCGTAGTGACAATGGTGGAGGTATGATAACACATCAGGTTAACACTGATGCTTCCCTCTATTTTGATCAGGTTAACACTGAGGTCATTGCTGGAGAAGGAATGATTGTAACAGCAGGGGCTATAGACTGTCATGTGCACTTCATCTGCCCTCAATTGGCATACGAAGCAATATCAAGTGGTGAGATTTCTACATCTTTGAGAGTTACTTGGTTGGGAAGTTTTTGGTGAAAGTTTATATATATTTTTTTGTAAGTAAAAATTTATCTACTCTAATACACGGAGTATATTATTTAAAATTGAATAATTATATTTACAGGTTCAAGTTTTTTCTATCACATCACCTCCTAAACTTCAACATTGATTCTTACTTTGCAACCTCTTAAACCTAGAGTAAGGATAGTTCTTAATTGACCAAAGTGTTTGTTCGAGAGAAAACTAACTTAGAGAATGATTAGACAATCACCCCCTTTTATATTGATAATAGGTAGCTTACAATAGAAACCTTGGAGGCACAAATAAGGAAATAATAGCTAATAGAATAAGAAAGTCCCAAGGCACTAATTAAGGAATCAAAATATAATCTAAATAAGGAAACAAATAATAGAATGATCCTAATATATATTTTAACACTTCCCCTCAAGCTGGTGTAAAGATATCTCTCATGCCCAGCTTGCCAAAAATATCATGAAATGGTTTACTGCCAACTCCCTTGGTGAGAATATTTGCAAGTTGTTCACAAGACTTCATAAATGGAGTACATATTATGCCACTAGTGAGCTTCTCTTTGATGAGTGACGATCACTCTCAACATGCTTTGTCCTGCCATGTTGAACATGATTGTGGGCTATGTTGATGGAAGCCTTATTATCACAATATAGCCGTATGGAGTCTTTCTGGTCAATTCCCAGATCATGCAATAATAACTTGATCCACAAGAGTTCCCACACACTTTGTGTCATAGCTCTAAATTCAGCTTCTGCACTAGACCTGGCACCTACATTATGTGTTTCTTACTTCTCCAAGTAACCAAATTGCCTCCAACAAAAGTACAATACCTTGAAGTGGACCTCCTATCAGTCACTGATCCTGCCCAATCAGCATTTGTATAAACTTCTACACTAAGATGATCATGTTTAGAAAAATAAAGACTTTTTCTAGGAGAAGATTTCAAGTATTTCAAAATTTTCATAATTGCTGCCAAGTGTATTTCATGAGGAGTATGCATAAATTGACTAACCACACTAACGACAATAGCAATATCAGGACGAGAATGGGCCTAGTAAATAAACTTACCTATTAGTCTCTGATAACTCCCCCTATCAACGGCTGCTCCTCCACTATCATCACAAAGTTTCTGATTAGGTTCCAGTCTATGAAGCACGGGTACGGATATGAGTACTAGTATTGGTACGATACGGGGTACGTCGATACGGTAAAATCTAAAAAAAGTAAGGTACGGTTACGGCTTGGTACGCTTGTAAAAAAATATTTCTTTTTAATTTAAAGTAATGCAAAAATTAATTAAATGGTTTAATTTGTTAAGATCCAACCTATAATTAACACTTAATGCCAAAAGTAAAGGTATAAATCAAAATTAAATGTCAATATATTAAATAACTTACATACCATAGTTTAATTTTAAAATTATACTGAGTATAAAACTAAAAATAAAAAAGAAGTCTAATGACAGGAGTTTTATCTCTGTAGTAAAAGAAAATATTGTTTCAACTGAGGTATGGTACAACTTGGATATATACTAGGTATGTCTGGGTACGCCGAAAATTAAGAAGAAAAAATTTAGGTACGTGTTTTGTATACCTGGTACGTATGTAGATGCATCATACGAGGTATCATATGCCGGTAAGTACCCGGTACAGATATGGTATGTTTTTCGAAGTACTTGTGCTTCATAGGTTCCAGTGATGTGTCACAGGCTTTACTTCCAAGCATCCTTGTTTCCTTTAACACGTCAAGGATATATTTTCTCTGACAGATGAAAATCCCATCTTTAGACTTAGCCATTTCAATCTCCAGAAAATATTTCAAGTTCCCCAAGTCTTTGATTTCAAATTCACTGGTCAAATATTTATTCAACAAAGGGATTTCCTTAACATCATCTCTTGTAAGCACTATGTTATTCACATATACAATGAGAGTTGTAGTCTTACCATGAGAGGAATGTTTAACAAACAGAGTATGATCAGTCTGACTCTGTTTGAAACTATATTTTAGCATCGCCAGAGTGAATCTCTCAAACTAAGCCCTAGGGGACTGTTTGAGGCTATATAATGACTTTCGAAGTTGACACACCTTAGTACCTTACCTTTAGTTTGAAGAGTTTCAAAGCCATGAGAAATGTTCATATACACCTCCTCTTCTAGGTTACCATGCAGGAAAAACATTCTTCACATCAAACTGATGAAGTGACCAATCCAGATTAGCTATCAGAGAAAGAAGTACTCTAACTGAATTCATCTTTGCAATAGGAGCAAGTGTCTCTTGGTAGTCCACTCTATAGGTCTGAGTGAAACCTTTTGCAACAAGTCGAGCCTTATACTGCTCAATTAAACCATCTGCGTTGTGTTTCACAGTATACACCCATTTGCATCCCACAGTTCGTTTGCCCCTAGGTAACTCAGTCAAATCCGAAGTGTCATTCTTATGAAGTGCTTTCATTTCCTCCACCATAGCCAGTTTCCACTTAGGAATAGTAAGAGCATTCTGAAAATGATTAGGTATGCTAACAGAGGGAATTTTTTACACAAAGGCTTTATATGAAGAGGACAAATGAGAATAAGACACAAAGTTAGAAATAGGATAATGAATACAAGATCTCACACCTTTTTTCTTGGCAATGGGGATATCAAGATCAATAGGCTCAGACTTAGAGGTAGTAATATCAGAAGTTTCAGGGATACCTGAACCTTCATCAAGAGAAGGAGACGGCAATGATTGATTAGAAATGATCTTTTGTATCAAAGTAACTTTCTACCTTTCTTTATCCCTGACATAGACTTACCCTTCTCTGTTCTTGGCAACATCGAATTTTGTATTACTAGTAATAGATATCACTGGAGGTGGTACTGGGTCAGGAACAATAGGAGCAATAACAGGTACCGTTGGTGGTGGTATTGGATCAGGAATGATAGAAGCAATAGGAGTCTCTTCACTCCAAGACTCCCCCTGAAGAGATGACTGGAACACTAGACGGGGCAAGAAGTAGAATTGAGACTTAAAGAATGTGACATTCATGGACACAAACCATTTATGAGAAGGAGGATGATAACACTTGTACCCCTCTTGAGTAGGAGAGTAACCTAAGAACACACACTTGAGAGAACGAGGATCCAATTTACCTCGAGAAGGAGAATGATTATAAACAAAACAAACACACAACCAAAGGTTTTTGGAGGAATGAAAAATATAGACTCAGAACCTAAGAGAACTTGAAGAGGTGCCACTTCTTTGTAAGACTTGTGTGGGAAGACGGTTAATGAGATATGCAGTAGTGAGAATAGCCTTGGCCCAATAGGCCCAAGGTACGCCCATAGAAAAACACATACAGCTAGTCATATCAAGGAGATGACAATTCTTGCACTCGACAACCCCATTCTGTTGAGTGGTGTCAGTGCAAGATATTTGGTGGATAATGCCATGAATGGAAAAACATTTTACCAATCCAGAACTTAGTTGCACGAAGCGGGAGCGAGAGCGGAAGCGGGGGAACGTTGCCACTTAGAGGAGTCGTAAATTAAGAGCGCTTATGTATTATTTTTATTAATTATGTTTTATTTATTATAATAAATAAGAAATAATAAATTATGTTAAAATAAATAAAAAATAAAAATTAGATGTTTTATTTTATAAATTTTTAAAGATTTTTTTATTATATATGATTTAAATAGATTTTTTTTAAACAATTAGATGATTTATTTTATTTATTATATGTTAAAAAGTTAAGAAATAATAAATTCTGTTAAAAAAATAAAAAATATATTATATGATAAAATAAATAATTTTTTATTTTAGACAGAAAAATTATCTTGTTTATGACAAATTATATTATATATGATAAATTATATTTATATTATATAAAACAAATATAAAAATGGGGAGGGAGAGAAAGGGAGAATAGAGAATAGATCGAGATAGAGAAGCAAACAAAGACGAAGAGGAGATCGAGACTGAGAGAAGAGAGAGAGACAAAGACAATCGAGATTGACAGTGAGAGAAGAGAGGGACGAAGACGATCGAAGCCCTAGTTTTAGCCCTAATCGCGATTCTCTCGCATTAGAAGCGCGTTTCTTATGCGATTCTTCCTTGAAAGCGTAAAATCGCGCTTCTTCCTCAGAAACGTGAGTCCCTTCCACGATTCTTGCTACTAAGATCTAGAATCAATGTACTCACCCCTATTATCATAACGCAATACTTTGACAACCGTCCCAAATTGGGTACTAACCATCTTATGAAAGTTTTGAAACAGAGAAAAAACCTCATTTTTTTCTTTCATATGAGGTATACCCAAGTAGCACGACCTTTCATTGACATCACACGAGAGGGACCCCAAACATTCGAATAAATTAAAAAAAAAAGAACTGAACTTTTATTATTACTAGGAGCAAAAGAGGCCCGATGTTGTTTGCCAAGTTGGCAGGACTTACAATAAAACTTACACTTTATTTTTGATAAAAATAGAAGGAAATAAATGTCTGAGTAATAAAAAAGATGGATGTCCTAGACGTCGATGCCACAACTATAAATCTTCCTTGGTGGATGGAGACGGGATGGAATGATGAGGCTGCTGGTCAGTCTGATTTAGGATATAGAGACCATTTTCTGTTCTACCACTGCCAATCGTCTTCTTCGTGATAAGGTCCTGAAAAAGACAAGAATCAGGGAAAAAA
Source organism: Camellia granthamiana (assembly GCA_036172215.1). NCBI lineage: Eukaryota > Viridiplantae > Streptophyta > Magnoliopsida > Ericales > Theaceae > Camellia > Camellia granthamiana. The sequence goes on along the minus strand of CM069912.1, from coordinate 121,212,592 downwards.
GTTACACTACAATTTAAATATTTAGTAAGATGACTCAATGATAATAAGTTAACAGAAAAATTAGGAACGTGTAAAACAGAAGACAAAGGTAGAGAAGGGGTGACACGGATTAAACCTTTCCCGGAGACGGAAGAAATAGTACAATCAGCAATCTTAACTTTATCCTGACTAGAGGCCAGTGTATAGTCTGAAAAGAGATCAGAAGACTCAGACATATGATTTGAGGCACCAGAATCAATAATCCATGACAAAGTCTTATAGGATAAGAAAGCACTAGAAGATAAGGCTAAGTTACCTGAACGGGCAAACGAAAAAGAAGCAGAAGATGCACCTGGAGGAACAGGAGGCCGGCGATCAAGCAGATTACGCAGAGCATCTTCAAACTCAGAAGATGACATACCAGAGACCAGATCAGAAGTTTGCATAACCGGAGCTGAATCATGTGTCTCTACAGCACTAGGCTAATGAGCACGAGAATGAGACCCATGTCCTGTCGACTGACTAGAACGCCCGCCTCTATGACCAGAGCGATCTCCTTGACCTCGTGATGAAGTCCTATGAAGCTTCTAACAAGTCTCACGGGTATGCCTCAGTCGGCGACAGTAATCACAGAGCAAATTATCCTTTCCGGAAGGATGAGAAGAAAGAAGTGACAAACCAGTCCCATCCCGAGAAGGTGCAGAAAGCAATGCTGAGCGGTCTGTAGAAGTCGTTGGTAACATAGCAGGATGACGACTCTCTTCATTTTGGACATAAGCAAAGGCCTCCTGAAGAGATGGAAGAACATCCATGCCAATGACACGACTCCAGACCGGGTCAAACTCCACATTAAGGCCTTTCAGGAACTTGAAGACTCTCCTAGGCAAGAAACTTCTGGTAACCAATTGAGTCAACTGTGTAAATAGGCTTGTAATCCAAAAGATGATCTAGGCATTTCCAACCATTAGTCAGAAAGGTGTAATACTGAAGAACTGTCTGCTCTCCCTGCATTGAACGCTCAATAGACCGGCGCAACTCAAATGACTGAGAAAAATTTTCCTTTCGGGAATATATAGTAGCTACTGCCTTCCAAACATTTTGGGCAATCTCCATGGATAAATAACATTCACCAATCTCAGGGACCATAGAATGAATGAGCCACCCCATGATCAAAAAGTCGGTAATCTCCCATTGATCATAGCCAGATCAGAAATATCCGGTGCTTGAACTATCCCATCAACATATCCCATCTTTCCCCTACTCTCTGTTATGAGAATCTTATGATTCGCGATTCGATTCACAATTTTTGTAAAATCGATACGAATTGTGGTTGAATATATTTTGGAAGTGAATTTTTAGTGAATCACACGATTTACAATCGATTCACGATTCAATTCACTTCTTACGATTCATGCAATTTTTGAATTTATTGTGTCCGACATATTTCAATTATTTTTTTCTCCATCTTTTAGTGAAAATGACATAATACAATTTCTAATAGCGTTTAAAATCAAAATAACCAACATATATACATGATTTATTGTTATTTTAGTGATCATGGAGTTTTTAATAGGATCTAATCAGATTCAGTCATACCAAACATATTTTTAACCTTTCTTCTCATTTTTTTTCTCTTTAAAAAATCATAATATATATTCTAAAGATGTTTAAGATTAAAGTTACACTATGAATTATCTATTGCTATTTTATTAAATTGAATATAATTGAATATTACATGTGTGAGGTCAGTTATACCTTTTAAAATGTTTTAGTCTTTAAAATAAAATATTCTAAATAATTATTTCTTATTATTTGTTCACTGTTACTTAGAAAAGCATGTATGCTTATTGCCCAAATATTAATATCGTTGTTAATTAGTGTTACTTTGGAAATTGATAATTTGTCTATTTGGTTATAATCTTTATTAAGAATGGTTGCTAAGAAATATCTAAAAACGAAAAAAGGTAAGATGTACATAGGAACTTTTGTTAACTTCTATCTATTAAACTACATGATTATCATTCAAAATAACATTTTCATTGATTTAAGTCTAAATATTTTATATTCATGATATATATTTAACATCTAAATGTGTAAATATATGTTTTTAAGTAATTTAGAAAAAGTGACCAAATCTTTACGATTCAGTACGAAGCCATTTTGATTTACGATTCAATTTGACAACTATGCCCCTACTCTTCAGAAAAAGTGTCAGACACTGAGACCATACAAGGTAATTCTAACCATTAAATAGAGAGGTGGTGATTTTGAAGTTAGGGTTCAGGTTCTCAAAAGTAGTAGTCATAACTGGATTGGAACTCTCCCCTTTAGATGGGTAAGAAGTAGTAGATTCACTAGATGGGTCAGCTATATTTATGCTACTATCTTAACCAAAAAACACAGCACTAATCACAATAATGGAAAGACGGAATGGAATGGGTAAGCAATCTCAAACACAAACCACTATAAGAGCATAACACTTAGATTGATGGGGCCATTTATCACCCCAAAGAATAAATAAAATGATAAAAAAAAATGGTGAAACTTTAATCAAAATAGCAGTCTTGGGTTCAACCACAATGAAAAAAACACAGTATAATAAAGAGGATGAACCAAGGAGTGTTATCGGGACATATAATGTGGAGAAACACTTAGATGTTATCACAAAGAGTTTGAAACAAACAGGAGAAGGCCAGAGGGAAGTCCAAAGCACCCACTAGACCATGGAAGAAGCCTGAAGATACCCAGATGGGTTTCGGTTTGAGCTGAAAAACCCTAGGATGGGTGTCGGCTGGTCTGAAACCACCCAGAGAAGAGTTAGAAGAGCTTAACAGGGACTGAACAGCAGTTGGAGGTCTTTTGCTGGAGCCAACAGGGTCTGGAACAGGTTGGGTAGTGACGGGTGGTGGTTGGGTGGTGTATTGATGGTGGTTGGTGGCCGTGTGGGTGATGGGTTTAGGGTTTGGGCTCTGACACCATGTTTCTTTGAGAGAAAACTAAATTAGAGAATGATTAGACGATCACCCCCTTTTATATTGATAATAGGTAGCTTACAATGGAAACATTGGAGGCACAAATAAGGAAATAATAGAATAAGGAAATAACAGCTAATAGAACAAGAAAGTACTGAGGCACTAATTAAAGAATCAAAATATAATCTAAATAAGGAAACGAATAATAGAATGATCCTAATATATATTCTAACACAAAGTAGTGTTCGAACTTGATAAAAACTTCATAAAAGCTTCCACTTGTTACATTATGCTTCTCCTGTCTGGTAATAGTCTCTTCTTTTTTAATGTTTTGGTGTGTGCAGAGTATACTGCTGCTAGGAGTTTACATGAAAAAAATTGGTGCTAAGACGTATAAATCTTCCTATGTAAATCTTGGAACTTGAGGCCTCAATCACCCTTCTCAATCTAGATGAAATTTGCAGCTTGAGGCTGAAAAATACACAAGATAATTTAGCTCACACAAGGCATCCCTTATAGATATGTATACAAATCAGTGACCTTGCAGGTTTTTCTTAGAAGGAAGAAGGATGTCCCTCCAGGTGTTTTTTTTCTTGTGTGTGTGCGTGTGCGTGTGCATAAGGTCAGTTATCACAGTGTTTTAGTGTCGGTAACTGTGATAATGTAGCTGGAATCTGATAGGGTGATTACTTCACTAGGCAGTTTACTAGCAAGATGTCATGCGTGTGATTTGCTGGCTTCTGTTGCAAAGAGGCTTACATGCCCTTACCTTTTAGCTTCTTCTGTTACGCAGTACCTGTTTAGGTGGAATGTTGTCCATCATCTGCAGAGCTACCAGATAGACTTCAATCATAGATATTTCATTCAGATTGACAAGGAGATCAGAGATGTCTTTAACTACGAGTCATGGACCAGCTTCCACAAACCACATTGACTGAAACTCCGTAAAGTGATAAGAAAATGTGTTAAGGTTATTGTTGCTCGTAAGAAGGATGTTTGTAAAGTAACATTTTTTTTAATAAAGAAAGTGATAGACATGTAGCTGCAGGAAAAAGAAAAAAAGTAGTCCTTAATAAAATAAACATAAAAGGTTTTTGTTTTGAAATTGGGAAAATAAAAATGAACAAGTACGAATATTTTTTCGTAAAGTAAACCGATAAGATGTAAATACAAATTTCTTTCATATGCTCCTTAAGTTTGTTTTCCTAATATTGATAACATATGTAGGCATCACAACATTAGTGGGAGGAGGAACAGGACCTGCTTATGGAACACGTGCAACTACTTGTACGCCAGCAGCATCACATATGAAACTAATGCTACAATCCACAGATGACCTGCCTCTAAATTTTGGTTTTACAGGCAAGGTATGCTTTCTTCTTTGCAAACCAACAGTTGTGCTCCCTTTTTTTGACTTGAACATGTTCAAGCATCATGCTGTTCAGGACTGGTGATTAACACTCTGAATCCTGAGCTAGCTTTCTGTGTTTGTATGCATTTTCTTCACCTTTTTTCTCTTCAGAGAAACTGTTCATGCATACATCTGTGGCTCATGTGTTTTGTGTTGTATAACCTTTTGTCTTATTAGGGAAATGGTGCCAAACCAGAGGGGCTTCATGAAATAATTAAGGCTGGAGCAATGGGACTGAAGCTTCACGAGGACTGGGGAACTACTCCTGCTGTAATAGACAATTCTTTGACTGTTGCAGAACAATATGATGTTCAGGTACTCTATTACTGTGTGTGTGTGTGTGTTTTTAGAATTCTTCATGGGGAAAGAAAGGTGACTTTTATGTTAGCTCATATTTGTCATCTATCAATTCTGCAAAATTTGCAGGTTAATATCCACACTGACACCTTGAATGAATCTGGATTTGTGGAACACACAATTGCTGCATTTAAAGATAGAACCATTCATGCTTACCACAGGTACAAGCTGCAATCTCCCACCCACTCTCCCAAAAAAAGAAAAAAGAGGAAAAATTGAAGGTTCAATCATTTGAAATCTGTAGACTATTTAATAATCTTGCAGTTTGTTTGTCAAAAATGGATTGGATTCGTATCATATGAAGACTTTAACCTTTAGGTACCATTGTCACAAATCTTGCTCCTTCCAAAGGTGATGCGCCTCTCTTCATTGAAGAGTTTCAGCTAAAAGAATTAGTGGAACTTCACCATTAAAAGAGTGAATTCTGCTAAACATACGAATTGATGACCTATAACCAAGCACCTTTCTAACTTGGATATCGAATAATGACAAAATTTATTACCAAAGTACCACTAATGTAGGGAATTTAAAATTTTCCAGTCCATTAGTGAGGGCACATGTACTTTCTCCATTCTCGCATACAGTTTGAGGTCATGAATCCCACATGATGGCCCCTTTGTTGGTTCTTGCCTCTTGTTGCCTTCTGTTTACTGTAGCCATTGACTGTAGGCTTGGTTGTTATTTCCATAGGCTGTAGTGAAATTGTTGTATTGTCTTTGGCTGCATTTTGGCATTTTGGCCCTTTGCTAGTGTCCCTCCTTTCCATAATTTTCTTTGGTGCTTTTACTGGATTTTGGAGCCCTTCTTTTTTCCCTTGGTAACTTGTGGTGTCATGTGTGAATTTATTTACATTACTAAATTGTCAAGCCAAAATAGTTTCATGTGACATTATCTATTTCTGATTCTTTTTCTAGTTTTTTCAGTTTTTTATGTTTGTCTCCTTCTTACCTTTCTTGCCAGTGAAGGGGCAGGCGGTGGTCATGCTCCAGATATCATCAAAGTTTGTGGTGTAAAAAATGTTCTACCCTCATCAACTAATCCGACACGTCCTTTCACTTCAAATACCATAGATGAGCACCTTGACATGCTGGTATGAGAAGATAACATAAATATTGATACGTTCCTCATAATGAATGGCTTTTCACAAATTGTTGTTGAATGTATACAGATGGTATGCCATCACCTTGATAAGGACATTCCGGAGGATGTAGCTTTTGCTGAATCACGAATACGGGCTGAAACAATTGCAGCAGAAGACATTTTGCATGATATGGGGGCAATTAGCATTATATCTTCCGATTCACAGGCTATGGGTCGTATTGGAGAGGTTACCATCTTTAATTTTCTCCCAGCTGCTTTTCTTACTTCAGGGCCTTTACATAAGTACTCTTCTTACCAGGTTGTTAGCAGGACTTGGCAAACTGCTCACAAGATGAAGTTATTAAGAGGATCAATTGAATCGAGTGGATCAGACAATGACAACCTCAGGATAAAACGATATGTTGCAAAATACACTATAAATCCTGCTATAGCTAATGGGTTTTCTGAATTTGTTGGTTCAGTTGAGGTAAGCTACTTTTCACGTTGTTATCTTGCATTCAACTTAACCTCATCTGTGAAAGAACAAATAAAACAGATATTATGTCGGAAAAAAAGAAGAAGATATTTATCTGAATAGGATGTTACATGCATTTGGTTGGAGTCAAATGTGGATTTAATGAAAATATCAAGTGTAATAGAAATGCATCCTGTTCTGATCATGTCCCCACTTACTACCAACATCTTTGCAGATTTGTGAAACTATGAACTATCTGAAGGAATTAAGTTGCTATATAATAATTGCAATCATCAAATGTTTTTAATATTTGATTTTGGAGCATTTGTAGGTGTGACTTTAAATGGTGGTCATTGACACGTGACTTGATAATTATCCTAGAAATCTGAAAAACTTGCTCAAAATATTAAATGTTTTTTCTCCTTAAATTTTTTGTTAGCTTGAAATTCGATAAGTTGGTATGAGTACATAAAAAAGACATAAACATGCACATGGTCACATACAAAGAGGAGCTGAATTCTAATATAAAAAATAGTGCTGATCAAGTTGTTCCAACTTCCATGTGACGTACTGCTTTACAACAATAATGCCCTTTGTCACATACTAACAATCTTAAATTGGAAAGCCTACCCACTTCTTGGATTTCTGCCCATACTTTTATAGGAATAGGAACTATTGGAGCAAGGTAAATTTATAATTACATATTTAAATATATTTATATTTTTTTGCAGGTTTTTACTTCTAAATATTTTTTTGAAGAAGAGCTTAAGGGTTTGTGGAGTGTAGAATTAATATAATTATTTTATGACTGTTCTGTTGGACAATATACTGTTGGACTTGCTGATTCTACTTTGGATAGCTAATTAAGTTCTGATTATCAGTAATAAAAATTTTAATTTTTGTTATGAATTTGCTGCAGGCAGGGAAGTTAGCTGATCTTGTTATTTGGAAACCATCTTTCTTTGGGGCAAAACCTGAAATGGTGATCAAAGGTGGCACGATTGCATGGGCTAACATGGGTGATCCAAATGCGAGCATCCCAACTCCCGAACCGGTAAAAAATGATATTATTATCTATACGAGTGTTCTTGCAGACTGAGTGACAGGCTTTGTTGCTGATAATGTCCAACATTCTTTGTTTGTTATATCATGTTGTCTGTAGACAAATTTGCCAGTGAAAATTAAGGATCTTAAGCTAGTTTCACTTCGTTGGAATCTCTCCATGCCTCTGATTATATAGCATGTACTTTAGGCAGTTTACATGGACTCTTCTATTTCCCCTACAGAACCTGTGTGAGGGATGTGGGATATGTGTGCCTATGTCCACTGGATATGACAAGGGTAAGGGTGTGCGATATGTGTCCAACACCTGCACCCACTTTAGACTAGTGGATCTTCTAATTTTATATGATATTTGAAGAAAGAAGAAACTCACATTTACTAGTAAATAAAATTTTCTTTCTTTTCACAAGGCTGGGAGATAGAAATTCTATTTAATTTCAAGTACATTTCTACATAATTTACATCATATTATCTAAGAATATTATAAAATAAGCAATATATACTAGTGTGTAGGATATGTTTGTATTCCTATCCAACTTTTGGGTACATAATCCCTGTATCTTAAGATTTAGATTTAGCTTAGCACTCGTGTCCGATACTTGTACCTGAGTCTATATAACATGGATTTCAGTGTAAGTTCAAATTCCCAGCAGTTATGCTCATCTGCCTGCCCAACTAGCAGGATGTAGACCTCATAAGCTCTCATAAGCTCTCACAATTATTGTTAAAAACACAAAAGCTGATATTTGTCCAAAAAGAGTTCAAGAAATTTTATAGTTGAATTACTGGTTTGACAATCTATTCAGCGGCTTTTCATCAGGCAGACAAGAAGAATTTTTTTTTTATGAAAGTCCAATTTTTTATTGGAATGCATGTTTTTGCAGGTGATAATGAGGCCGATGTTTGGAGCATTTGGCAAGGCTGGAAGTTCTCACTCCATTGCTTTTGTCAGTAAGGTGTGGACATCTCTCTCTCTCTCTCTCAATGTGCTTGTAGCCTTGTAGAATTCATCGATCAACCTTTTTCCGAACAGGCGGCCATAGAGAATGAGATAAAAGCCCTGTATGGACTCAACAAGAGGGTGGAAGCTGTAGGAAATGTGAGGAAGCTCACCAAACTTGACATGAAGCTTAATGATGCCCTTCCAAACATCAAGGTAGATCCAGAGACGTACACAGTGACAGCAGATGATGTGGTTCTTACCTGCACTGCAGCTACCACGGTTCCTCTTTCTCGAAACTACTTCCTCTTTTAGGCATCATGGATAATGGCTCTGATATTTCACTGTGTTAGGTAACTGCTGAAATGAACCGTAATAAATGAAAAATATTTCTCATTCCAAATTTAATAAACAAAAATATCAAATTGTTTTCTGATTGCTGCCTAGATGATTTGGTTGCATCTTACATTCTGGGGTCCAATAAGTAAATGAGTCCATCATCAGATATCATTTTGTGAAGATAATAAAAATTTGTAGTTTTGTTAAATATTGTGTTCCCTACAGTTAATAGTGCTTGAACACGAGTCAATTACTTGTTATGGAAACCACGCTTGTATGATTTATTATTAAATTGATTTTTGGTGCAATGTATTTAAGCAACAATTCAATGTATACCAGTTAGGTCAGTTGAATTTTTTTGGTGTTGACAGTAATGATAATGGTGATAACAAATACTGTAGTACCTTTTGGAATTCCTTCATATGAGTGTATATGCTCATTTTGATTATCTAATGTAGGAGTCTAGAACAAAGTCTCATCTTGTTGTGTTAATGGCTTTAGTCTTACTTTATTGGTGTTATCTGCTAATCTATTTGATTGGATGAGGAAGAGCTAATTAGATTTGTGGCAATATTGACATGTGAATTAAAATCGACATGTATCATAATAGGGGAGGATAAAACATATGGGGTTGCTAGTATATCATTGCTAAAAAATAAGAATTAGACTGATGTTTGATAATTGTTAAGATTTAATACATCTAATAGGAACAAAACAAGAATCTAAATCGAACATACAAAATCACGAAGTTTTACGTGGTTCATCTTAGAATACGATTACATTAACCTCTTTATAGTTTTACTATGATCTGAAAGTATTACAATACAATATAGAGAGATGTGGCACTTTAACTCTAAATACATAGTTGAATTTTAGGTCGAGTGGTTAGTGTTTAATATTTATCAGGATTCACATTGTCCCAATAGTAAGTGCTCAAATTTGAAAATTTTCAATTATTTTTTTACTTTAGTCAATTTTAATTAAGCCTAAGAGTTTTGACTTATCATATTGAATGCTAAATGCATTAGAAGATAGCCCTATGTCTTAATCATAATAAACCAATTTGTCCCTAGATTTTTATTTTCAAAGTTCAACTCTTAAAATCTTAAAAATTTGGGTTGAGGCATTACATCATATCCTCACTTGAGTTAAACTCAGGACTGCATTTTCTACTTTCATTTTTATGTTGTTTGAGAACATTCATTTCATTTGAATCTTATAGTGCTAGAATGTGAATAATTTACGTTTCATTTGTTTTGATAGAAAACATATTTATTTGATACAACAGAAATAATTTTTTACATAGCGAACATGTAGGAATTGAAATATAATTGTTGGCCTCGTCAACTGGTTTTTGAGATAACATTGTTATATTATAGTATGGTTTAGTAAAGAAATAAATTAATTATGTACCAAAGTCTTGGTTTTTTATTTATGTCCTTGTAAGTTGTATTGTACATGATTGGCTACAGGGCATAGGTTGACAATTTCCCACATTCCTAGCCGCCCTTTTTGGATCTCGTTCTTATAATTTAAAGCATTATTACACAATTAGTTATTATTGTGTAGTAAAGAAGTGATTTGAGACAGAAAAATTAAAGATGATAGGTGCAAAAAGTCTCGTGTGCAATTAGATAGAGAAATTAGTAGTTGGAAACCAAGAATAATAATTGTCTAGTTGAAGGTTTTGAGGAGATCTCGTTAATTTTCACAATAAAATCACGTTAGCAACATCTTAAAATTTCTCCTTATTATTACTACCATTCATATATCATATATATGAGTAAAGATAATGGTTACTTTAATATTCTACACAATTTCTTACACTTTTATAGGATTATATAAAATATCGTCTAATCTATTAAAACTGTCCAATCTGCACCGATTCATTCGTTAATTGCAGATTAAACTTTGATATATTCCGCCTTTGAAACCGTTTTGCTCCACTATAATTAATATATATATATTTAATCTCTAATGAAATATCAAAGTAAAAATAAATAAAAGATTTAAGACGTGAAATTTATTACACATTAATAATTATATATATAAAAAATATTTTGTAAAATTAATGTGTTATATATATGAAATATATTATACAACACTACAACAAATTTGGGATTTAAAGACGAAAAAAATTTGTCTCAAAATGTATATATTTCGTCACCCAAACTAATTACGACGAAAATTTTTCGTCGCCCGTTTTGTCGCCAAAGCCTCGTCGCTAAAGGGTCTTAGAGACGAAAAAACAATTTCGTCATTGAAAATGATATATTTGTGACGAATTTTTGTCTCCAATACGCTCTGTTGGGAACATACTTGTAAGTAATTGGCAACAAAATATTTTGTCATTAAAGGAAAAAATTAGAGACAAAAGTATTTCGTCATAAATATAAGAAATAGAGACGAAATAATTTTGTCACGTTTAATATAAACGAAGACGAAAAATTTGTCAAAGAAACTACTAATAGAGACAAACAAATTCATCATTAAAAATAATAAATTTGTAACGAATTTTTTTGTCTCTAATACACTCTGTTGGAAACATACTTGTAAGTAATTAGCGACAAAATATTTTGTCATTAAAGGAAAAAATTAGAGACAAGTATTTTGTCATAAATATAAGAAATAGAGACGAAATAATTTTGTCACGTTTAATATAAACGAAGACAAAAAAAATTTATCAAAGAAGCTACCAATAGAGACAAAAACAAATTCATCATTAAAAATAATAAATTTGTGACGAATTTTTTTGTCTTCAATACACTCTGTTGGGAACATACTTGTAAGTAATTAGTGACAAAATATTTTGTCATTAAAGGAGAAATTAGAAACAATTATTTTGTCATAAATATAAGAAATGGAGACAATAATTGTCACGTTTAATGTAAACAAAGACGAAATTTTTTTGTCAAAGAAACTACCAATAGAGACAAACAAATTCATCATTAAAAATGATGAAATAATGTCAAAAAAAATTCGTCACACATTGAGAGTAATAGTGACAAAATGTGACTATTTTTTGTCATGACAAATTCATTTAGCGACGAAATAAAGAATTCATAACAAAATTAATCATCCACCTAAGCCAAATAAGAGACAAAAAAAACCTTCTTTGGGGATGGAAAATTTTGTCAGTAATTCCGTAATATTTTTTTCCTTATTATATACCTATTTTATCAAAATCTAAATTTTAGTTCAACAAATATAACCCTGTTCATGTTGAAACCTGTTGAATATAACAATTCCATCACAACTTAACCTAACCTGTTATCAACACATTTACGAATTAACAAAATGAAAATATCCATTCATCATCACAAATAATTTCATCCTAATACAATAAAATAGTGAAATATCCACAAAATATCCAAAAGTTATAACTTGTTCAATTCTACCAAAAATCCAACAATAACTAACTAGTGCAACTCCACAAAGTATGTATATCCTTATCAAACAAAAATGAACATTCAAGCAAATTACATCATTGTTGCACGTCAAAAATGCCACCCCAATCCAATCTGCAAAAAAATAAATTAAAAGCATTAGTAATTAATTAATTATACAAAAGATTAAAAACATTAATAACTCATCAATTTACAATTAGATCAATTATACAATTTACCCCTCTAACAGACTTTTTTTTTGAGATTATGAGAACAAAAAATTAATTTTAAGGCTAATTCACAAATGATGCATCCCATTAATGTGCCGTAAGTTCATACAACTTATATTGGTCCATTTAATTCTTAAAGTGCAAGGATACGTACCAATTTTTCTACTCTAACAGGGATTGACCTAGAACCACACCTGTGTTTTGTATACATCATTTCTTTGTTCGCGATGTTACCCTTTGATTGCTCCTATAAGAAAGAATGACCAATATAATAATGAAATGTATCATTAGTAAGACAAATATGTTGGCTTTTGATTGTTCCTGTAAAGAAGAATCAACCAATATAACAATGAAATGTATCACTAGTAAAACAAATTTAAAGCTTGATAATAAAGAATTGCATTGTTCATATCTATCCTTCACTATAACAAATTTCTATTGGTTCCTATACAAATCTGTGATTATGTGATAATTCAGCCTTTAACCCGATTCGAGTCCCGACTTCTCCCACAAGTCTCTCGTGCCTAGGCGGTTGTGTGTGACAAGTTTCGTGCTACTCGTCGTTTAGTGATTTTGGGGCGTCAACCCCTCGAATTCTAAGTTTTTTAAGGAACTAGTTTATCTAGCGTGAAATCCGGCTCTAACTCCCAAACTGGGAACCCGATTTGAATCTCGTCTTCTCCCACAAGTCTCTCTTGCCTAGATGGTATTGTGTGCCAAGTTTCGTGCAACTCCGACACCGTTTGGTGATTTTTGAGCATTAACACCTCGAATTCTAAGTTTCTAGGGATGATTGATAAACTCTCCCTCTCAATCCACACTTGTTAAGCCATATTTTCGCCTATGTAGCAAGCTTCATTTGAGGAAGAAACATGTAGGGCCATTTCAGAACCTTATCCAACAACAAATTATTCTTCGGTTTTCTATACAACTTCTAAAACAGCTTTTCCAAATATTAGAAGTGAAAACTGTTACCTGTTATTGCATGCATCATCAATTTAGCATAATGTGAATCAAAAGCACTAAAGTGAACAATTATAATGACTTTTTTACTATAAACCCAACTTCGCAAACGAATTCGATTCATTTTTTATTTCTTTTCTCTTGATTCTCAATTAAATCATGTCATTTATTATCAGTACATCTCATGAGTCTTCATTTATTTCTTTTACCACCCAAATCAAATCACTCCTTACAAATGCATACCATTAAAATTCCTAGCGAGAAATTATCAAGTGGGTCAACACCATCATGGCCATATGCCTATCCAATTACACGAGTGTCCAAGTGTTTACTTTGTTCCAATTTTTTTTCCTAAAAAATGGTGACATGCCCTCCTACTGTTGGGTCTACACATGATCACACTGTTTTGGAAACATCAGATAACTTCTCCTAAATTGGATATTTTTTTCTCCTTTAAAAAAAAATAAAATAACAAAGGCATGAGAAAAATGGGCCTGTGAAAATAAGTGCTACTATGGACGCACCTGATTTTTTCAGCAAGATATCCTCCCTTCTTTTCTTGCTACATAAACCCAACAAAATGTCACAGTTTCCATATTTCCGATATTGAGAAAGAACAACAGAGACATCCAACATAAACGGGCCAGCAAAAATCATGGGTACGATGGACGCACCTGATTTTTCTCTGTAGACATCCTCCTCCCTTTTCTTGCTATAACAACCCAGATTAAGAGCAATAACACCAATGCCAGCTAGGCAAGTTAAGAAAACATAAGCCTACATAAACCCAACAAAATGTCAGTTCCCACATTTCAGACATTCAGAAAGAACAGAGAGATCCACAGAAACAGGCCCACAAAAATCACGGGTACGATGGACGCACCTGATTTTCTTCAGTAGATATCCTCCATTTTCTTGTGATAGCCGCCCAGATTAGGAGCAATAACAAGTGTCAGCTAGGCAATTAAGTAAAACAAGAGAGGCTACATAAACTCAAAAAGATGTCATAGGTTCGATATTTCAGATATTGACAAAGAAGCTTTTCATGTTAAGTTTTTCCTCTTATCTATCAAAAGTGTTATATGCTGATACATGTATTTGTCGACGTAACTGAGCATCACAAAATTTGGAACAATTTCTGGGTGAGGATTGCGATTTTGTTACATCAGCGCGCAGGGGATGAGAAGAAAATGACTACAAAATATACAAAGAATCCGGCAAGAAGAATTCCAGCGTAGATGAAATTTTGGGAAGACTGCACGGGAGATTTGTATTCAATAGCACAGCATTTCATTTCCTCCTCATTGGCAAAAACGTGCTCTACGTACCTGTATAACAGACTCGGATAATGAGCATAAAAATGATAAATATTGATTTTTGTTGTTGTTGTTTTAGTCATCGAATCAACAATAAGCCTCTTCCAAAAGAAAGCATAATAGCCAACATTGGGGGGAAAACAAGGGTCATGATAACTTACTGTTGGGTGAAGATGGAGCTCTGGAGAATCTCTGAGCTGTTCAAGTGCGCATCTTGTAAGTGATGATCGTATAACAAGGAAGACAAATCTACAAGCTGTTCTTCAAGGTTCTGTTATTCAGACATTCAAGACAAATGTTGTTTATTCGTAGATATATATATACATATATTTATTCGGGTATATTACAACATTGGTCCCTATAGTTTCAATGAGATTTCACTTTGGTCCTTGTAGTTTTTCAATTTCAACCCTGTACTTTCATATCCATTTTAATGTAGTCCCACCGTCAAAATAATCTAAAAATGCCAATGGAAAAAGCATGCGCACATGCTTGGGACACGGGAACTTTTTCTGTTACTGACAGATTTAGACAGAAGGATTACATTGAAACTGAAATCAAAGTGGAGGGCTAAAATTGATGTTGAAATCTTGCTAAAACTACAGGGACCAATAATTTCATTTACCCTATTTATTTAGCTCAAACCTGTGAATCAAGTCAAGAGTGACTTGCATCCAAGTATTTCTCTAGTCGTTCAACTAATTCATGTGGGAAAGGTTCAGGCAAGTTAGTCGTCTTCTTGTAGAACTTCTCCACCCACAGCTTGGTGCTAGACTTGTTCTTTTTTCCTTTCACTGGTTCACCAAGAGGGGTTTTCAGGTATTCTCCAGCAAAAATTTGAACCGACTACAAAGACAATAATCCGTAATAATCCAAACATATATGACCAAAATATGGCTAAATGGAAATCAAATTACTTCTGATGTTTCTCGTATTCGCCGAAGGGCAGAATCTACACGTGCATCTATTGTGTTCCTCTGCATGAGAGTGAAGATTGTGAATTCATTTAATGTATATTATAAACAATTGATCAGAACAGAGATTTATTAACCATGAGAAGAAACTACTTTTGTGCTGCAAGCTCAGTAAAGAAAGCCTATCAAAAACTTCAGCACATCACCATTAATCTCATTCTCGAAACTAAAACAGAAGAAAGGAGACCAGGATTGGCATTACCAATGCAACATCCTGAAGCATTTGGCTAACTTGGAAAGTATTAGAGAATGGTCCAAATGGATGGCAACCAGCTGCCCATAGCCAATTCACAAGCGGTCTTTCATGTATATGAGAAACCTTTTCATATGGTGCACTTAATACACCGACAACAGAAGCCAGGCCAGCCAATATATGCCGCTGTGCCTGTGATGGGATAGCATGCCTTCTCTCTGTTTCTGAGACATAACTGTCCAAGAAAAACATAGGAGTATGATACTTAAAGAAGGATCACATAATTCTACTATAAATATGGAAAAATCTAACATGAAGCCTGTCATTTCTACATAAATTGAACAGATCCTTGCCTAATCAATTTGAACCACTATCAAAGGCCACAAACAGACTGCAAGGTCATATGAATTTCAGTTGGGTTCTTTTAAGAAAGATACATATATTCCTGAACTTATGTGATGGTCCATCATACTGCATGAATCACAATAATTTAGTGTTTACCAATAATAGATGCAAGTGATACTAAAGACAGATGGTAAAAGGGATATCGAAGACAAATCATTCTATTATGCGGTCATGTAGAACTAAAGCGTGCGCACTTATTGGTGCACACAACGTATAAATGAGTAGAACTAACAGTAGAAATAAGGATTGTTGTGAGAAGTTTTTAGTTGGCATGCTGTACAAGCTTAAAATGTCAGGCACCAAGTAGCCAAGTATACTCAATGAACATGACTAAGGTTGTCGAGAGGGATTAGTGATGAATCAATAAGGGAGCGCATCAAATAAATGCACTTGAGAGAAAACATCAGTAGTTCAGCACCTTAAAAAAAAAGGCGAGAGCCATTGAAATGATTATCTTTTCTGACAACATAATGGCAAGATGGAGCAATATTATTTAAGCTGGTGATGGTGCTGCACATATGAGACACACCCCAGGAGCCACACAAACATGCCCTAAGTCACAGTTATGCATGTGAAATAACCAAATCTGCATCTCAAGCATACTCAAACAACCTAAATGATCATACAGTCATATCAGAGTATTATTAGGTTTTAGATCCATAGGAAATTTAATCAATGTCTAAGTGAGTGTCGAGCAACATTTGGCTAGCCCTAACTGTGCTTATTGTGATCAGTAGGAAGGCCAAATGAAGAGGGCTGTGTATATACTTCACCACTCTTATAAGGACTTCATAAGGCCTTAAGAGAGTGAATCTGCAGTTTTCCAGGAGAAAATGCAAAAAAAAAATAAAGCACTTCCAAAGCCATGATTGACTAAATATAATAGTTGCACCTTGAGGCATGGTGCCACTAGGGTCTTCGAGCAGTGCAGTTGAAGATAGATTGAAAGCAACATGATCTGGTCTAACACCACATGTTAAGGATAAGGTCTCTTACAATTAAGTTTGATATTATATTTATTTTTTTCTTTTTACACCACTCACATTCTATGTCTGTGACCTATTTTACCGACCAAAATAAATAAATCCAGTCCACTCACCTTAGGGGTATCTTTTCATTTTGATGCTCAAGTACAATAACAACATCATTACTTGTCCACACGAGACTATCATCTTCCATCATCAGTCGTGGATCCACATCAGCCACTGAGAGAACAAAGCTGCATGAAGAAGTTGGTTGCATTTCAATAGCTATCTCATCAAAAGCATGCTTACACAATTTACAGCAATGACACGTGTTAATATTAAGCATGCATTCTTAAGCACTGATGGAGCAATTCAAAGCACCAGAAATATCATTCCACTATGTAATACTAAATAGTCAATATTTTGAGTCAAAACCATAGAAACCAAATTTCAGAAGGGGATTTATTTTAGTAGTCTTGAATATGGTAGAAAAAAATACATTGGTTGGGCTTGGAACCCACAAACTTCAATGCTCTCAATTATGCTATCTTTCTTGAAGAGTCTTTACAAAATAACTCAACCAGACTAAAGCATGCAACATTCATATAATTATGCAATAAATTATAGACATATAGAAGTGAAAGCAAGGATGAAAATGACTAATATTCCAATACTGAGAGCAAGGACGAAAATGCTTTCTTGATGCTTCAAAGTTATCAAGTGGGGTCTAAGTACAGGAATTCTCTCTCTTCCCTCTATTTTCTTTTGTATCTTTTGGCAAGTAGTTTTGAAATTGAGCATTATAAAGTTCTTTTTTTTCCCCCCTCTTTTCACTTGCAATCAGAAAGCAAATAGTTTTGGCATGGTGAACACAATTATGCTTTAACTGCTTAAGTAATCCTTTCTCCATTTCTTTCTTTCTTTTCCTTTTTTGGGTGTGTGGAATTCATTAAAGGTATGAAATGGGCTTCGTTATGTATACTTACAAGGTGATATATAACAAATGCATGCACAGATATTAAATACTCCTTAATTATTCCTTTTATAAATATCATTCTGTGCAGTACAGTGGTACGTTTTCAGCAAGTTCAACAGGTAATAGGGGCCTACAGAATTGTACTACCGAAGAATTCACAATACTAAATAATTTTGTCATGTTTGGTGTCCATTAAAAAAAAAATACTTGAATGATCACATACCTGCCACAGAAGAATCCTTTGAGTCGGAGCACCTGTAGGAACACCCTCCGGCCACATTGGGATGACAATATATGCAGAAAATCTCTCTGCTCTGATTTTATTTGCAATTTTGAGAGCAGTTTCCATTGGTATTAAATTTTTTGCACCTGTGGATAATAAGAAACATATATATCATCCTCAAAATGCTCACTTTCACTGTCTAGAAAACTTGTAATTTCACAACAGCCACCCTATCTTTCCTCAAGATTATAATGTTTTTATTTCCTTTGTCACGTTTGTTTCAGCAAGCAACCAGAGCATGAAAAATGAAGAAAACAAAAACTAGGGTAATGAGTTAGATATTAACCGTTACAAGCAGCTGATAGTGCATAATTTCCACAACAAATGACAATATATGAGTTACTGTATACTCAGATACCTATATATAATTTTCACATTACAACTTTTAATATGTGATAGTAACAACATATTCTTATTTTTTCCCTTTCAGTTTACCCTGAATGTCAATTCCTCACCCAAGTCTCTGTGGTTAGTCCAATTGTATGATGACCCAAGGAAGTACTGGTTCTCAATGTAAATGAAATGTTGGGCAGCACAGATTGCCTTTACATATGCAGTATGTATACTCATGTCTATTAGGACATTCTTCCTACATACCAGGTCCTGTTATAATGAAGGGAAGATACTAAGAAGCACACCTCATAAACAAGATTGACGGAAAAATAATCAAGGGGCAAATCACAATCAAAATTTTCTCTCACCCTGCTTGTGGCATCTTTTGGGTCTTTTGGAAACCCCTTCACATAATTGGAATCAATTGAACGAAAAACCTATAATTTTTAAATAAGTTAGTCAATAAAAATTGAGTATTTAATAATTTTGAATATCTAATTTAACAGCCTTCATAAACTAACATACCTGGACATGCCAAGCTTCTGGACCATCCTCATTTAGGCAAGACACATCTGTAATTCCAATGATGTCGAGAATTCTATCAATTATGTGTAGTAAATTAAGCAAACACATATAAACCATGAAACAAAGGAGGGAGCTTTTACTTGAGGGAGTCGAATTTGGAAATTAAGAGCGAATTTGGAGATCACATAGGGTCGTCGACCTAGAGCATGAGATTCAAGCCTTGAAGATAAAAAAATAAAATATAAATAAATAAAGTGTGTGAGAGAGAAACAAGAGAATACATACCAATGTTAGGGTTTACGAGGGCAACAACTTGTTTAGCAAATTTGAGCTCTCTAGAATCCCTGGTTCCTTATATTATAGTGTGCTTCGACATTGATGCTCTGCAGATTCGAGCTCTCGCCGGTGTGCTTCGACATTGATGCTCTGCAAATTCGAGCTCTTGCCGGTGGAGGAGTTGGGATGAGAGTGAGATGAGTAGCGGAGTCGGAATGAGAGTGAGATGAGTAGCGTGAAGATGGAGAGAGAGAGAGGGAGAGAGAGAGAGAGAGAGAGATTTGAACGTAAAAATGAGAGAAGAGGGAAAAAGAAATTATAGGCGCCAAAGGTTTGAGGAAAATTGGAAAAATTGGGAATTTTGGACTATTTGTGAGAATATATATTGATCACATTTATGGGATTTTATTTATTTTTTGTTAAAATAAATTTTAGTTACTAAGGTTAAAAATTTATTTGTTTCATTTTTATTTTAATGAAAAAAATTTATTATTATTATTTTTTATTTGGTAGAAGTATGGGTAATATTCTAATAAAAAATATTTTTTATTAAAATAAAGTTAATTTTTTGTGGTCAATGAAAAATATTTTTCTATGGCCCATTTTTTTTGGTTACTAAAAATCAGGAACTAATTTTTTGTGGTTGAGGAAAGGGAGCGACAGTAGTGGTGAAGGTGGTGGATAAGAGGTGATGGTAGTGGTGGTGGTGGTGGTGGTGGTGGTGGTGATGATGATGGCGAAGGAGGTTAGTGGTGAAGTTGTGGCTGTGGTAAATGAGATGGAGTGGCATTGATGGAGGAGAGGTAATGGTAGTAGTAGTGACAGTAGTGGTGGTAGTAGTAGTGGAGTGGTGGTGATGGTGGTAGTAATAGTAGTTGTAGAGGTGGAGTGGCAACAGTGGTAGTAGTAATGGTAGTAGAATGGCATTTGTAGTAGTGGTGAAGGTAGCGGAGAAGATAAGTGGTAAAAGAGAGAGATAAGTGAGAGATAGAGATAGAGAGAGAGAGAAAGAGAGAGACAGAGTGAGAGAGAGAGAGACAGAGACAAAGTGGTAGTTAAAAGTGCATTTTCTTATAGTGGATCTATAAATCGAAAGGGAGCTCGGTAAATAAAGAAGAGGGGAGGAATGGAGTGAGCAAGGCATACACAGTAGGGAAGAGAGAGAGAGAGAGAGAGATAGACAAACAGACAGGAAGACAGAGAAAGAAAGAGAGAGAGAGAAGAGTGATAAGTGAGAGAGAGAAAGAGAGAGATAAAGAGAGCGAAAAGAGATGAACGAGAGAAAAAGACATAGAAAGAGAAAGAGAAAGAGAGAGAGAGAAGAGAGATGGGCGAGAGAGATAGAAAGAAGAAAGATGTGCAAGGGAAATAGAGAGAAGAGAATGAGCGAGAGAGACAGAGAGATGAGAGAAATAGAGAGAAGAGAGATGAGCGAGAGAGACAGAGAAAGAAGAGAGATGAACGAGAGACACAGAGAGAAAGAGAAAGAGAGAGACAGAGACAGAGACAGACAGATAGACAGACAGACAGAGAATAGTGATGAGTGAGAAAGAGAAAGAGAATAGAGAGAAAGAGAGACATGAAGATGAAAAATGGGTGAAAAGAGAAATGTTATATTAAAAGAGTAAGACGACGTCGTTTTTTTTTTTGTTTTTTTTGCGATAGAAAAATACAGTTGTATTTATTCAAACAATTCTGTGACTGTATATATATGAAGCCGTCTCAAAGTCGCAATATTTTTTTTTTTGTTGAAATGGTGCCTATTACAATCGCAAAAAACTCACATTTTTTTTTTGCTACTGCAGCTGGTGTCGTCGCAAAACTTCTATATAATATAATATTAAAATTTAGATTGGGAGATTGGAGCTCCCACAAAGCTTGGGGTTAAAAATCTCCTTTTGCTTAATATATAGTATAGATAGATAGATAGATAGATATAGATATGGCACATACCATTTATATGACACAATGACCAAAGTACCCGGGACAATTGTTGCAATTTGCCTTCATCTAAATTAAAGGGATTTAAAAAGTAAAAAAAAAAAAATTATAATATTAAAAAATGTTCACTAAAAAAATATGGATTAAAAATTAAAAATTAATTATTGAAAACTCCATACAAAACAAGGTAATGTTTTCTATTAATTTTGAAAATTAAAAAATTATTATTAATTTTTCCTCTATTTTTTTTCTCACAATTTTTTTTTTTTTTTTTTTTTTTTTTTTTTTTTTTGTGTGGAGAGGGGTTTTGACCTGCGATTTTTTTTTTTAAATGGGTGTTCTAGACGGAAAGGGTAGAATTAGTTCAGACAATGAGAAAAAGTGCTTATGCAAGGGGCGCCTTCACTATGAGAAAAAATAGTCGGTTTTGCATAGGGTGCCTTCTTGGATAATAGCTTCAATACGGCATGCATGAAGGGCTTAAGTGTGAGACATATGAGAGGGGTTTTAGTGCGAAAATAAAAGAAATGGTTTACAGAGTGTCTTCTTGCTTCACGACTTCAATACTTATAAGAGAGGAGTAGGCTTAAGTGTGAGAGAGAAATGAGGGTTTGTAAGAAGTGTCTTCTTGGGTCACGACTTGAGTGTCCGTGCACATGAAAATGAGTGATAAGGGTCAGAGTGTGTCTCTTGGGGTGACGGTTTCAGTGCTCCGTAACACAAAACCATAGCATTTTAATAAAGAGAAATAATTAGTGATAAAATATTTTTGTCTCCTTAAATACAAGAACAGAGAATTTATTATTGGTGACGAAATATTTTTGTCTTCCACAACATAACCTTATGAGACGAAAAATATATTCATCGCGCAATCAATCAGAATTTATTAGTGACGAAATATTTTCATCTCCCACAACTTATTATTCCAAGACAAAAATATATTTGTTGCCCATTTAATAGAAAGATAAAACGGCATCGTTTGCATGATGGAGTGTTTATTGGTGATGAAATATTTTTCATCTTCCATAACTTATCATTCCTAGACAAAAATATATTTGTCGCCTAATAAATGGAAATATGCAACGACATTGTTTAATAGGTAGGGAATTTATTGGTGACGAATTATGTTCGTCGCAAAAAAAAAAATATTTTGTGACAAAAATGTCCGTATCCAATGAGCTAAAATAATTCGATTGGCACCTGAATTTTGCAGACGAAATTTTTTTTCGTCTCCTATACGTTTGAGAAAAAGTAAAACAAACGACAAAATTAATATTTTGTCATCTTTGGGTTAAATTTTAAGACAAAAAAAATTTCGTCACCAAATTTTGTCACAATAGCCTAGATTTCTTGTATTTTGTTTCCTTGTTTAATTATTATTATTATTTTTTTCTTTTTGTGGAGAGGGGTTTACTGTGAGAAAGAATAGTAGCTTTACACAAAATGTCTTCTTGGATAACAATGTTTGCATGCACAAACGGCTTAAATGTGAGAGAGAATAGAGAAACTTCAGTGCGAAATAGAAGAGATGGTTTATAGAGATTGTTTTCTCGAGTCACAACTTCAATACTTGTGGGAGAGGAG
This sequence comes from Camellia granthamiana, assembly GCA_036172215.1. Taxonomy (NCBI): domain Eukaryota; kingdom Viridiplantae; phylum Streptophyta; class Magnoliopsida; order Ericales; family Theaceae; genus Camellia; species Camellia granthamiana. Next base: position 121,189,627 of record CM069912.1, on the reverse strand, counting down.
ACTCAAGTGCGAGAGAGAAATGAGGATTTGTAGCGGGTGTCTTTTCGGGTCACGACTTTAGTATTTGTGTGTGTGTGTGAAAGTAAGTGATTAAGGTAAGAGCGTCTCTTAGTTTCTGACGACATTTTAATAAAGAGAAATAATTAGTGATAAAATATTTCCGTGTCAAACTCATATGTTCGTTGCCTAATCAACAAAAATACAAAAACAATGTTGTGTGGAGATGAAGAATTTATTGGTGATGAAATATTTTCGTCTCCTTCAACTTAACCTTATGAGACGAAAATATATTCGTCGCACAATCAATCAAAATGCAACACGACACATGGAGAATTTACTAGTGACGAAATATTTTCGTCTCCCAAAACATATCCTTCCGAGACAAAAATATATTTGTCGCCTAATTAACAGAAAGATAAAACGAGCATAAAGGGTTTATTAGTGATGAAATATTTTCGTCTTCCATAACTTATCCTTCCCAAACAAAAAATATATTTGTCACCAAATAAATAAGAAAATGAAACGACATCGTCTAATAAGTTTGGAATTTATTGGTGACGAATTCCTTTTGTCGCAAAAAATTTTAAATTTCGTGACAAAAATGTTCGTCTCCAATGAGCTAAAAAAATTGGCGCCTTTTTTTTTGACGAATTTATTTTTTTGTCTCCTATAGTTTTGAGAACAATTAAAAGAAACGACAAAAGTAATATTTGGTTATGTTTGGGTTACGTTCTAAAACGAAAATAAATTTTATCACCAAATTTTAAAAATTAATTATTGAAAACTCCATACTAAACAAGGTAATGTTTTCTATTAATTTTGAAAATTACAAATTTTTTATTATTTGTTTCTCTGTATTTTTTCTCACAAAAAAATAGCTACATTAATTATCTTTTTTTTTTTTTTGTGGAGAGAGGTTTTGATCTTCGATTTTTCTAAAATGGGTGTTCTAGACAGAAAGGGTAGAGTTGGTTCAAACAATGAGAAAAAGTGCTTGCGTGCAAGAGAGGCCTTTACTATGAGAAAGAATAGTGGGTTTGCATAGGGTGCCTTCTTGGATAATAGCTTCAATGCTGGCATGTACAAAGGGCTTAAGTGTGAGACAGAAGAGATGGGCTTTAGCGCGAAATAGAAGAAATGGTTTACAGAGTGTCTTATTGAGTCACGACTTCAATACTTGTGAGAGAGGAGTAGACTCAAGTGCGAGAGAGAAATGAGGATTTGTAGAAAGTGTTTTCTTGGGTCACGACTTCAAGGTCTGTGTACATGAAAATGAATAATAAGCGTCAGAGTGTATCTCTTGGGGTCACAGTTCCAATGCTTCGAAACACAAAACCACGGCATTTTAATAAAGAGAAATGATTAGTGATAAAATATTTTTGTATCCTTCAATACCAGAACAAAGAATTTATTATTGGTGAGGAAATATTTTTGTCTTCTACAACTTAACCTTATGAGACGAAAAATATATTCGTCACGCAATCAATTAGAATTTATTAGTGACGAAATATTTTCGTCTCCCACAACCTATTCTTCTGAAACAAAAATATATTTGTCGCCTATTTAATAGAAAGATGAAATGACATTGTCTGCATGATGGAGTGTTTATTGGTGACGAAATATTTTTGTCTTCCATAACTAATCCTTCGCAGACAAAAATATATTTGTCGCCTAATAAATGGAAATATGCAACGAGATCGTTTAATAGGTATGGAATTTATTGGCGACGAATTACGTTCGTCACAAAAAAAATTATATTTTGTGACAAAAATGTTCGTCTCCAATGAGCTAAAATAATTCCCGCCAATGCAAATGAAATTGGCACCTCATTTTTGCACACGAAATTTTGTTTTTGTCTCCTATACTTTTGAGAAAAATTAAAACAAATGATAAAATTAATATTTCGTCATTTTTGGGTTAAATTTTAAGACAAAAAAAAATTTCGTCACCAAATTTTGTCACAATAGCCTAGATTTCTTGTTTTTTTATTGATTTTAAGCATTTGGTGACGAAATTTGGTTTTCCTCTCTAAAAATAATACATTTGGAGACGAAATTATTTCCTCTCTAAAATTTTTTACAATGGTGACGAAAAATTTCGTCTCCAAAATGGCGCTAAATCTTCCACCAAATTTTCTAAGGGCGGGAAATTGTTTTGTGACGAAAAATAAAATTTAGAGATGAATAAAATTTTTGTCACCTATTGTTTTATTTGATTTTAAGCATTTGGTGACAAAATTTGGTTTTCGTCTCTAAAAATAGTACAATTGGAGGCGAAATCTTATTTTCAGCACTAAGCATATTTGGAGACGAAATATTTTTTCGTCACGCGTTTTCGTCACCATAGACCTTTTTTGTTGTAGTGCAAATATTTGATAATTGTTTAAGAATATTTTTTAATCAACTAGCAAATTGAAATCGTCTCAAATCGTGATTTGATTATTTGTTAATTTACTATTCATAATTTGATTTATAATTTTACTCTCAAACTATTTGAACTGCATCATGCACGCTCCTACTTGGGTATAGAGTCTACATATTGTGAATCTCATGCCTATCTAAGAAAGTGTAACAACCCTCATTCTTGACTTAGCTATATTTGCATACATCCATGTATGACCTTGTTTGGATATGTTACAAATCTTGTTTATCTTGTTTTGCTTTGCCTTGTTACGTGTTACTTGCTTGATCTTGTTCCTTGCTTGGTGTGTGGCCGAGGTCATCTCAGTCTAGTTCATTTTTGAACCTTGTGCTTAGAACCTTTTTGGAACCATCTGTTGACCTCCATCTTCACCCCGGCGTGTTTGCCGAGATGTCACCATCCAGGCCGAGATGTCTTGCAATTGGTGTTTTGTTCCAGGGCAGGTGAGACTTAGCCCGAGGTGTGGCACGACTTAGTAAAGTGTCGTCCTCCCTAGCCGATGTCTTTGTTACGTTTTGCCGAGGCTTTGTCTTTAGCCGATGTCCTTGATTGCCGATGCGCTGTGCCTCAGCGTGTTGTGTACGCTTTGTCAGAGACTTGTCTTATCAATCAGTCACCTTTTGAGTTAAGCCAACCCGGGTGACGCCACGTGTCCGAGCCGTGTGTATAGACAGCCGGCAGACTTGAAGACAAATCATTTTGTCTCAAATCTTTGTTTTTAGAGAGAGAAACTCTCAAGGAAGAAGCAAGAGTTCTAGAGTGAGAAGTGGAGTTTCGAGCTCGATCTTGGAAGATCAAACCGTTAGATTTGAGTTTTGAGGTTAGATTCTTGCTCTACTTTGGTTACTCTTATTGGTTATCAAGCTGTATTGCATGTTTGAGTTTGTTTTGCATGCCATGCAACGATTTGAAGTTGGTTTTGAAAGAGAAAGATGATGTTCATGTGTTCTTGAATAAAGTCTTGTTTTGATCCGAAAGTTTGGAACAAGAACCATGTTTTTGTGTTTGTTCTTGCATGTTTTCTTGTGTGGGTACCCAGGTTCACGTTTTGAACCCTTAGCTTGAAATCTCACATTTTTGGTATGAACTAGTTATGATTCCAGCATGCATGTTCTTGATGTTCTTGATGATTTTGTCCTTTGCATTCTTCAAAGGGAAACCCAGGTTTTTCCCGATTTCGTTTTGTATATAGCCATCGGGTTCACACCTCAGCGAGAAGGTGTGGGACCTCGGCTAAACCTGGATAGTACCCAGTTTGTTCCATGAGATGGAAAACAGCGTCTTGACTCTTGACGTGCTTTGCTTTGCTTTTGACTTGGATTCGGTGAGAACGCCGAGATCATTATGTGCATATGAAGCTTGTTTTGAGAATGTGATTTGCCTTGTGATTGTCAGGACTTTGATCTTTGCTTTGAGCCTTCACCCAAGAAGACCGAGGTGAGTGGTGCTTCTAGTAAAGCTATGTTAAGCTGTTTTGATAAAATCTTGCTTTGCTTGTTTTGATGAAAGTATTTGTTAAAGCATGAATGATGAGCCTATTTTGATGTATCCTGTACGAACTTTGTTTTGATGCTATCTTTGGAAAGTCCCTTGTGCTGGAGGACTCTAAACTTCCGCAGCACTAAGTATTGTCTTGATGGTATCTTTGAAAAGTCCCCTTGGCTGGAGGACTATAATCTTTCGCAGCACTAAGTTGAAAAGTCCCTTGGCTGGAGGACTATAATCTTTCGCAGCACTAAGTTGGAAAGTCCCTTGGTTGGAGGACTATAATCTTTCGCAGCACTAAGCATGAAAGTCCCTTGTGCTGGAGGACTCTAAACTTGTGCAGTACCCTTGTGTAAAAAGGATATGGTCCTTCTTGAGAAAAACTATGTTTGTCAAATCGGGCTACGGGCCTAAGTGACACAAGTTCGATGAGAAGAATGGCTATGGGCCTAAGTGATGTAAGTTGTCAAAAAGGGCTACGGGCCTAAGTGACACAGTCCCTTGTGCTGGAGGACTTTAAACTTTCGCAGTACCCTTGATTAATCGATTACGGATCGTCTTGTTTGGCCACTGACGGTTTACCGCGTGGATTTCTTGTTCGGAAAGCTTGTTCTGTGTTTTGCCGATGTTAGTAAACATCTCTTGAGATTGGTAAGACTTGGTAGATGAATACGGTTCATCCCTCGGTTTGATAAAACTTGACTTGTGCTTTGCCGATGTCAGTGGACATCCCTTGGGACTTGACAGATGAATGCAGTCCATCCTTTGATTTGATAGAGTTTGATATATTTGCTTGGAAATACCTCGGCTAATCCTTGTGTGGTTTTGGCATGTTTTGTTTTGAAAAGACTTCGGCTGTTCTTCATGCAAAACCTTTATTATTAGTACCATTCACTGAGTTTTATACTCACCCCTCTCTATATATATGTAGGTGATGAGCAGGATGGCGGCGACGCCTAGATGTGTTTTGCAAAGCTTGTTTCAGATGTCTTGATATGTTGGCTTAACTTGTTATATGTCGGCAAATTTGTTTTACGTCGGCTGTTTTGTATTCATGTCGGCAATTGTAATTACACCGGCAGATCTTGAAGAATATGCTTCTTTGGCTTGTAATCTTTTGTAATGGCACATGTCGGCTTTAGAAGCCTTTTGGTCAAGATTTGTATTATGTATTTTAATTATCAGACTGACTGTGGATTTGTTATGAGTGCCATATCATTTGATCTATGCACAGCTCTTATGGACCACTTGTATTTGATTTATTGCTTCCGCATTTGTAAGCCCCATATGTTATACTCTGATTGTGTTTGACCTTGTAAGTTGGCCTTCGGTAATTACGGATTACTGGCCATCACGGCACCATCCTACTAGGGGCGGGTTGGGGTCGTGACAGAAAGTGTGTACAAAAATATGTAAGACCAGAGGTAATTAGCATTGTTGATCAATATATACGCACTTGCACTTGTGCTACTTGCGACGAGAGACGGATCTAGGATTATAACTTTGGGAGAGTTACTCTATAGTTTAAAAAATTGAGAGGCTCCTTTATATAATTTTGAAATTATCTAAAAAAAAATTAGAAATGCGAACTCCTATAATTTTAAATTATTTTAAAATTTCTAGTATAATATATGATATTTTTCAAAATTTTGAGGGTGCGGCCGCCCCCAGGCCCCCTAGATCCATCATTGCTTGCGACTGAGAAAATGGGACACAAAATGCACAAATATGAGACAATAAATCTATATATTTTGTGTTCATTTTTTTTTTTTTTTTTTTTCGGCGAACGTCAATTGTTAGTTGTTAGATTAGTATTTATGAGAGTTAATTTTCCTACATTTGCAAAGTACTAAGTGTTTGCCATCTAATTCAACTCCTTCTTAAGGAGAGTTGAATCCATAATTTTCTCTTTGAAACTGAGTTTTTAAGAGAATCATAGTGATCAATTAGGCCTTAGTCTTAGTTGGTTTTGAGTTCATTTTTCTTTGTGCACCTAGACTTATATATATATATAAAGAAAGATCATGGCACACATCCTTCTAAAAAAAATGATATAACTTTATACTTTTTGAGTCATAATTATATATAATGAAAAAAAAATCATAATCAAACACTATATGAGACATAACCAAACATATCAAAATAATGTCAAAACTAAAAAGAAAATTAGTCATAACTAAATAAAAAATGACATAACTAAGGACACATATGATAAAGGGTGTTTATTGTAAAAATTTTCATATATGCACATCCTCATATGCAAGCTATGACATTTATAGATTAGATTATTGTAAATGTCATAACACCATCTTATAAAAGTCATAACTAAAAAAAAAAAAAAAATTATAACCATATACCACGTAAGGTACAATTAAAAACTGTTGGACAATCTTCATTGTATTTAAATAGATTAAATTCTGTTGTGTACTAAACAACAACTAGAATATAAAGAAATAAAGGAAATGAGAGAATTTGTTTGATTACAAAAATCAAACTAGAAATAAAATTAAATAAATAAAAACATATTTTATTTTGTTACAAAAACAAAATTAAAATTTGATTTAATAAACAAATAAAACAAAATAATAAATTAAACAACTTACTTGATTAATTTATTTGAATAATTATCTGATCAAGTCCAGTGTTTGATACTGTGTCCTTAAGACAGATTCGTCCTCTCCACGGTGCTTTCAGAATGTGGACGTCTATCTCCCAGAATGAAATGACCAACTACAAACAATAGCAACACTACAAATTGTTTGCCTAACGAACACGCTAAGTGTTATACTCTTTCTCACAAAAAATAAAATGCAGCGAAGAATAAATTTGCAGAGATGAAGTACGAAATTTCTGAAAAAAAAAAAAATCAAATGAGAGTTGTCCTATTTATAGATTGATTGGTGGCTGCAGGTTTTGAATTAAACTGGTGCAAACCTGTTTGCTTTTGAATTAAACAGTTGGGTTCAAAATTCAAACAGATAAAAACGAGAAGGGACCTGTTTGGGTGTACAGAAAAACCGGACCAGATTATTTCCGATTTAATTTGAATTCTAGATTTTATTTTACCAAAAAATAAAATTAAATTCAAATGTTTTTTTGCCCAAAAAGATAGGTATTGGGCCGAACAAGCCCAACCCAACCTAACCTTACACCACGCACCCCATGCCCAAGCCCAGGCCCAGCCCAGCCCAGCCTGCCTGCCCGACTGGATGAGCCTCTCTTTCAATTCAATCACCTTTCTTCTTTTTTTTTCCCCCAAAAACCAGTATGGATTTTGCTCTTATACTAGGTTACACGAGCTCGGGTACGGGTATTGGGTGCGTATCTAGGGGTCGGACACTTCAAAATTAAAAATTAAGGATACGTGGATATGTATCCAAATTTGGATACGGGTACGGGGATACGTTAAATAATTTTTTTAAAAAATATATATTTATTATATAAAGATGGGTTATATTATATAAATAAACAAATAAAAATATATGGAGATGAGTCATATTATATATATATTTTTATAAATATTTTTATTTTAATACACATTAATTATTTAATTTATTTATTATATTTTTTTAAACAATGTGTTCTAATTAATTTTTTTTTATTTTACATACATGTGTTTCTTTTTTTTATTAATATATATAAGTATATATTATCTTATAAATATATTATATGTTGTATAATAATTATTATTTAATATATAATAATAATAGTTATTGTTATAGTTATTAACTATTATTATTATATATTATTATAGTTATTATAATAAATATATTATATGGTATATAATAATAATATTTATTATTATAGTTATTAACTATTAATAGTTTATTAACTATTATTATTATTATAGTTATTATAATAATAGATAGATATAGTTATTAATAGATAAACAGAGGCCCTGTTTGGTAGAGCTGTGGGAAAGTGCTTATAGCTTATACCTAAACAGCTTATAGCTTATAACTTTCAGCTTAAGCTGATTTCCAGCTTATTCTTAAAGCATCTCCTGCCCCCACTCAAAGAATAAGCTGATTTCTGACTTCCACAAAGTTATAAGCTATAAGCTAAACCAAACACATCAAAATAGCTTAAATTAAGCTGAAAGCTGGAATAAGCTGAAAATAATCTCTGCCAAACAGGCACAGAGTCAGGAGGAAGAAGACAAAACGACAGGGAGAGGGAGGAGGAGAAAAGGGGGGAAGCGATCGCGATGGAGCTTCGATCGACTGAGAGATAGAGAGAGAAGATCGACTGAGAGCTTCGATCGCGAGGGAGAGAGAGAAGGCGAGAGATAGAGACCGGATGGAGCTTTCGATCGACTGATGGAGCTTCGATTGACTGATGGAGCTTTGATCTTCGACTGGATCGACCGGATAGAGCTTCGACCAGGTTTTCTCTTGCTCTCTCCTCTTTCATTTCTTTTGCTGTCTGTGAAGAGCCGTGTCCGAGAGAGAACAGGCGAATCTGACACAGATCCTACACCGCACCCGTGTCGTGTCGTGTCGACACGGGTACTTCGCCCAAAAGTGGCGAGTCCATGTAACACAGCTCTTATGTAATCCGATACATTGTCGGGTCGGCTGATCCATCAATTCCCCTTTTCTCTCGTTTGCATTTTTAAAAGCGGGCTCTGGCTGGTGGAGTGCCTGAGGTACTATTTACATTATTGTTCTGGAATAATAATGATCACCCAGTGATGTTGGGAATTTTTCATCATAAAGCTCTGAAATGATTTTTCTGGATGCTCTTCTTCTCATATTAGATTTTTTTTCCCCCCAAAGCTAATAAACTCTTATAGTGCAATCTATCTAATTGAAGCATCATCGGCTAGATGTTTGTCCAATCCTAGTGGTACATAAGATGATTGATGAAAGTGATAAAATAAATGATAAACATAACATTTTGGTGAAATTACAACCAAAAAAAAAAGAAGGAAAAGTTTGATCTCAATAACAAATTAAATCTTAATTATTTTAATATAAACACTAAAATTTTTAAATGATATTAATTCTAACAATCCTTTTGTACTTGGGAACAGAGAAGAGGCAATTTAGATAATTTAATTATTTTTTTTTTTTCGTTCATATTGATAGCTACATCTTACCCTTAACATTGTGTATCACCACCCCTTCTCTTCTCTAATTCATTGCCATTCTTCCATTTCTTTTTCTCGTCCACCACTACTCCTTCCGTTTTCCAACTAACTACCACCACTCTCCTTCCTTCACCAATCCAAATTCACTTCTGCCATTTAGCATTACCAACCAAAAATAGTTAAATTGTCTAAGTTATCCCCTATACTATTAGTTAAAATTGATTTTATTTTAAAAGTTTAAGTTTATATTGAAACAATTAACAAATTAAGATTTGATTTATTATTGAAGTCAAACTCTAATTTTATTTTTTTTAATTTACCCGAACAATTTTGAGTGTATAAAAATTGAAAGTGATGCAAGCTTTGCAGAGACTAGAGAAGGATGGTGGTTTGGTTGCCCCTAAAAAAACCAAAAAAAGCAATGCTGAGATAAGGCTGAGCTGCCATCAAGGAAGCACGGGTGTGGGTACGAGTACGGTACGGGTACGAGTGCGGGGTACGCCGATTCGGTAAAACTCAAAAAAGTACGATATGGGTACGACTGCGGTACGCCGATATTTTTTTTTTTTTTTAAATATAATTATGATTAAAGGATCCAACCTACAAATTAAAATTAAATATCAAAACTAAAAAAAGAACTACTCATTTTCCTATAATTTAAAACCATTAAGCGTTAAAAATAATATTGTGAAATCTCTCACTTTGACATGTTATGCACTGTGAATTTGTGATCATAATTTATTTTTAAAATCCTTTTTTTTTGCTCATCAATTTGCTATTTTTATAGGGTGAGACCAAAGAAATAACAGGAGACCAAAGAAAGATTTAAAATTAATTGCCAACAGTAAAGGAAAAAAAATTCTCAATTGGGGCAGGTTGTCAATTGCAATTTGCATAATACATAAAATTGCATCATTCCCAACCACTACTAATCAACTAATACAGTATCAATTTTTAATGTTTTGTGCATAAACTTTAAAAGTTTGTTATGATTAAAGATTTTATAAAGAAATTCTATGAGGATTTGAAGCAAAAGCATAATGCATAGTCATACACAGAACTACCCTTTATAGGCCTTGTTATTTTTTTTGGTTCAAATTGCTTTTTAAAAACATCAAAATCATTTGCTGATATGCTTATACAATTTATACAAACAGACAGGACAACAGAGAAACATCAAAATTACTGATCTGCAAGGGTACCAAAAAAAAATAAAAAATAATAATAAAAATTGCTAATCTGCAAGGGCAAAAAAAAAAAAGAAAAAAAGAGGGCCCTGGCGTACCCACATCGTACCCATGGCGTACCCATGCCGTACCCGAATGAACCAAACGTACCGAACTCTCTTTTGCTGTACCCGATACGCGTACCGCCATACCGGTACGCGTATCCGCTCCCGGTAAGTACCCGATACTCGTACGGCACTATTTTTGGAGTACCCGTGCTTCATAGGCTGCTATTAATATGTCTCGTTAGTTGAAAAAAATAAACAAATGCAAAACTGTACATTGGTTTTTGGTGAGTCAGTTAATAACATATTATTATTATTACTCCTTCCGTTATTCAAAATAATAATTTTTTTTTAAAAAAAAATTAACTTTTTTTTAGTAGTATAATTGTTGTATTTAAAAAAATAATTTTTCAAAATTACTTTTTGATAGTACATTTTTTTGGAGAATATTAATTGTCATAATTATACTTTTTATGTTATTAATAAATTTAAAAGAAAGGTAAAATAATAAATTCATACTATTTTAGTTTTTAATTTTTGAAAAGAGACTAATATTTTAGAATAATAAAAAATAAAATAAATGACTAATATTTTGAGAGGAAGAAGTATTATTAAAGAGTAATACTAAGGATCCCAAATATTTTACCAAATATTCTACCAAATGTTTCACATGTGTGTGAAATCTCCACATAGGATCCACATGGTATGAGTCTCACATTCATATGAAACATTTAGTAAAATATTTGGTAAAATATTTAAAATTCTTAACATTTTTCATTATTAAAATAGTTGGATCATAGATAAGTCCTCCAATGTGCATCTTTGGTAGTGTTTGGTAGAGTTTTAGAATTATGATTTGAGAATAGAATTGTATTTTGAGTTTGTCAGTTTCGAAATTATGATTTAAGGGTGGAAAATTTGCTTAGTTATGAGTTTTGAATTTTTTGATGTGACACATGATGTTTGATTGAAGAACTTACTCTTTTTTTTTTAGCTCCCAAAAAAGGATATACAGATAGGCTACTCCAACGTATCGGCCAGGGAGTATTGCCTCTTAGCATCTATAGCATATCTGCAGGGAACCTCACCGCACTTACGTCAGGGTTGAAACTTAGGCCCCCGCATGCTCTAAAGAGTATATTTAACCCCAACAAGGGGCTATAGAGACTCGAATCCAAGCCTTGGGCGAGTGATTCAAATGTCTTATCCACTAAACCAACCTCCTGTTGGTATTAAAAAAGTTACAACTCATAACCAAATACATAACCCAAAATTCTATTCAAAACTTATAAAAAAAAATTTAAAAAATTTCGAAAATATTTTTTATTTAAAATATAAAAATAAAAGATTTAAAAAAAATAAATACGAACATTGTTCCGATCAATTAACCGACCGATCAGACGTGTTTTCACTGGTGGATATAGAATCAATTTTTAAAAATTATAATAAATCATGTTTAAAACTCTACGCCAAACACATGTTTTTCATTTGCTTGTCCTTTTCAATGCTTGCAGCTGACTTTGGCCCACTAAAGTTTAAACTTTTGATGCTGATACACTCAAGCCTTGTTTGGCATGATCTAAAAAAGTCAAAAAATCACTATCCTATTTAAGTCACATTATCACATTTAAGTCATATCACATCTCTAACACATCACTTCAAACCCAATCCATACCCAACCCATATTTCATAAAAAATCAAAAAGTGCACTTATTTAGATCATCCCAAACCACCAAATGTTTTATTAGTCACTATCTGATAGTTCTTTTTTCAAAATGTGACATATAATTTATATTTATGAATAAAAAATAAATGTTATATAAATTAATAAATATATAACTTTTTTTTTTTTTATTCCTCCTTCCTGTTTCCGTCACAGTATCTATGTCTTTTTGGTATCAGAGCTAAGTTATGTTGCCATCTATTGCTTACTGTCTTGTTAATTCTGATTAATCTTTATCTATTCTGCTTAGTTTCTGTCTTCAGTCATCTTAATCTGTCAAGATATTATCTGTGTCTTTCCACTGTGTCACTAGCCACCCAACCTTCGTCCCAGTCCTTGGTAAGTCTTTTGGTTAGGCAGTATTGGATTTTAGAGGTCTTTTGAAATGGGTATGTGTGAAAACATAGTATGTGAAAACATGATAAATTTGGACAATGTATTAATATTTCTGTAAGTCATTTACCCAGTCAGAACTATGAGTGGATTATTTAGAAGTAACTCTTCAGTCAGTTCTTGGTCAACAACTTTGCCCTCAATATCTAATCAAGGATTAGTAATTAATGAAGAAGATGCTGAAATACAAAATGATAAAATTGATTTAAGTTGGAATATCCCAAAATTGTCAGTTAAAAAAATTTATAAAACTACTTTTTTACAATCTACTTTTAATGTTAATCTGCGTGTTAAAACATTAGAACAAGTTTATGCTTTAGCAAAACCTAGAGAAACATGTCAATTATTTGATACTAACATTATTAAACGTCATCTAAAAACTGGTCACAATTTTTAGGGCTGTTCAAAAATCCGTTCAAACCGATAATCCAGACCGAACCAGACCGAATTGTACGGTTTGGTTCAGTTCTATTAAGAATTGGTTTGGTTTCGGATTAAGAAATATGAGAACCGTACAAACGGTTCAGTTAATGGATTTTATGAAAAAACCGCGGTTCGAACCGAACCGAATTTTAAAAGATATATATATATAATATCAAATTTTATTTTTATTAATTGGTTTTTTATAATTTTAATGATATTAGGATGGTATAGATATGTAATGTTGAGTAATGTCTTAATATTATTAGTTTTTATCATGAATTAAATGTAATTAGTTTGAGTAATTATTTTGCTAATATTAACAATTTATTTTTGTAAATAGAAATTTTTGGAACCGTGAACCAAACCGAAACCGAACCGTTTTTTCGGTTTGGTTCTGGTCCGGTTTTACAAGTGTAATGGTCTGGTCTGGTTCTCAAAATCACAGAACCGTTAGGATTGGTTCGGTTCTTGGATTTTCTCAGAACCGAACCAATCCGGATCGTGTACACCCCTAACAATTTTATTCATTTAGGATTAATTCAAGTAGGCATAAAACTATTAACTCCACAAGGTAAAAATGCTTCTGTTTTATTATGTTTAAGAAATGCTCGTTTTATTGATTATAATGATAGTTTAATGGATATGATGGAAACTGGTCTCCACAAAGGACCTGTTCATTTTAATTGCTTTCCTGATTTTACACTCAGTCTTAGGGATCCACATATTTTAGATGCATTAACTTTGAATATTCAGTTAAATGGTTTATTTACTAACACGAAAGACAAAGTTCATAATATTGCTTTTAATTTATCGTGTTCATTATAAATGTATTAAAACAAATTTAAATGTTCAAGCTTTACAAAAAAGTCCAAAGGATAAAACTTTATTAATTCAAAGTAGTAGTAATGATACTCATATCAATATTCCTTAAATGATTGAATGGAAAGATATTACTCTCCCTGATCAATGGGTTACTGTCAATGAAAATTACAAACATAATAAAAAATAATCAACTAGTCAAGATATCCAAGACATTCGACAATTTACTGATGGATCTGTTCGTATTAAATTCAATCGTATTCAATCTTCTAGACATAGTACTTCTAGTATACCTACTGATACTGAAACTGAAGATGAAATATTTAATACTCCTTTGTTTCAGAAAAATAGTCAAATTCATCTCGGTCAACCTTCCCATAGTCAAATGAAAGGAATTGATAATTCCACAACTTCTCAAATTAGTAAACCTGTTTATTCTACTCACACACATCTACATGAAGAAGATACTGAGTCTCAAGACTCTCCAACTCAAACTGATTTCGAAGTTATACCTCCAATAAATCCTCAATTAATGACTATTAGTAAACCTTTTACTCCTGATTTAGATAAATTACATATTGACTTTAAATCTAAAGATAATAAGACTAAACGTTATGCTTATAGAACTAAATATGATTCTAATCAACAATCTAAGATTACTCGTAAATGGTACAACTTTATGACTGAACATAGTATTGAAGTTCCTTTCTTTGAATACTTAGACAATTACCACAAAGAAGTAAATACAATCACCAAACATAAATGGAAAACTTCTCCTAATACTACTGTTAGTTCTAGTCATCCTCCTTTATCCAATATTATCATTGAACATCAAGGATCCGAAGTCCCAGCCTCTCCTTTTAAGTTGCCTGGTACTGACCCTGTAGTTAAAAAAGTCATTGAACAAAATAATTATGCTAATCAATGTTTAAAAACAATTGGTAAACAATTAGATAAGATAGAAACTCATTTAGATGATTATTCAGCTATCTCTACTTCAACCAAACAATCTTTAGATCAACCCTTACTTAACCTACCTAGTAATCGTTCCAAAAGAAACAGTTTAGTAACCAACGATAATTCTACTGTCAAGGCTATAGAACAATTATTTACTAAGTTAACTACTGAACAAGCTTCTCCCTCTATGGATAAAGGTCTTACTGTCTTAAATCAACAACCTACTATTGATACTAATTCTACTCACTCAGAAACTGATCCTACTGATAATGAAATTGATAATTTAGCCTTACAATTCCAATCCTCTAATCTCAATAAAATTCATTATCCTAAAGTTAATCCACAAACACTAAAAATTGGTATTCTCGTCTTACGCCTCCTGATCTCCAATATGAAGAAACTAATCTTAGTAATCAATTTTCTGTATCTGCTAAAAAATTATATGAATGGAATATTAATGGTCTTAGTGAAGATCAAATTCTTCAAAAATTAAATCATTTATCGATGGTCACCAATAGTTATCTCAGTAATTATCCTGATTATACTCAAGCTGAAATTGCTTCTTTAATCACTTCTGGTTTTACCGGTATGCTCAAATCTTGATGGAAAAAATATCTCACTGAAGAACAATATAGCGGTCCCGGGTTTACCCCTTGTTGTACAGTGATCCGGACATGTGTCCGTGGATGTTGGTAGTTGAGTATTGTCTTGTTTACATCCTTTCTTGCTTTGTATTTGAGTTATAGGATGTGTTGGGCAGGTTTGTTACAGGTTGGTTGAGTTTGGGAGCCAAGTGTTGCTGCCCAGAATTTTGGCTGGTCGCTCGAGCGAGGGTTTGGTCGCTCGAGCGAGGGTAGTTTTTGTGTCTTGTCGCTCGAGCCAGGATGGCTTCGCTCGAGCGCAGGCTGCGTCTGGCCCAGACCTGAAGGTTGTGTTTCTTCGCTCGAGCGAGCCTTTTTCTTCGCTCGAGCGAGCGTCGTATTGCAAATCGGAAAATTTGCACTGTTGGCTCGAGCGAGCATGTTTGGTCGCTCGAGCGAGGCCAGTTTTTGTGTCTGGTCGCTCGAGCGACGGGGTCTTCGCTCGAGCGAGCCTGTTTATATCAGCAAGACAGCACCGAACTAAACATCACTTTTTACAAACTCTATCTTCTTCAAACCCAATTTTTGAGAGCCTCTCACTCTAAAATTACATTCTCTCTAAGATTTGATCTACCTAGGGTGATTTCCTAGCCAAGGGCCTTTGTTAAAAAGATAGAGATTGTCGAGGGCTTCGTTTTAATCGGAAAATCTTTGATTTTGGAGCAAGTTGGGTGTTGGGCATCATCTCCTTTTGAGCTAAATCTTTGAGGTAGGGATATCCTACTCCTCTTTATGAGTTCTGTCTTTGAATTTTAGCATTTTGATATGTTGGTAGTTGTTGTGTAATTTTGGAAAACTTTGGGCCATTGTGTAATTTTATAAAAGTTTGGGGTTTTGTCTATAATAAACCTAGAAGCATGTTTAGTATAAAAACATGGAATTTATGTTGAAACATTAATGAAATTCGAACCTAAGGGTTGTGATGTTAATTATGGAGGATGTCCTAATTACATTGATTAATTAATTTGGATAATTAATTATGTTGATTTGTGATGTATGTAATTGTTGTTTATATGCATTGTGTTGTGTTGGAGAAGATAGGGGATGTACTCCACGGTTTAGGGGAAGATAGGGGATGAACCTCTAAGCCGGATGTTGTCGGGAGGAGATAGGGGATGAACTCCGTAGATAGTGCGTGTATGCTTATCTAGAATTGTATTGACAGAGCGTATATGCTTGTCTTTGGAAGTGTTGATATAACTGTTATGTTTATCGTTGTTGAATGGAAGTGTTGGCATGAATGTTTGTTTCATGTGAGATGTTTGGCCAGGTTCTGAGCCAAGGTTCTGAAATGGCAAGTAAAAGGAATGGAAATGGAAACGAAAGGAAACATAGACTTAAGTGTCTTGGAATTGTATTATGTTATGGAAGAATGTAAAAGAGTTGACCATCTATCAACTGTTAATCTTTTAGTCATTATTCATAACTGGTTTAGTATATTTCTACTGGGCTGTGGCTCACCCTATATGGGAACATCATTTTCAGGTACTGGCAGCATGCCACCTCCAAGGACTTAGCTTGGGAGGCTAGTGGCGGACAGACTTTTTGGATGTCTTTCCTTTTTGTTATATTACATGTAAATTCAAGCCAAGGGCTTTATGTGTAAATGAGTTAGCACTCTACTTTTGTGTAACCAAGTGTTAACTTGGAAAGCTGTAAGCCCTTAGGGCCTTTGCCTTGGTTGTTAACATGTAATACTTTTTGTAGTACAACTCTGATGTATGGAAGGATGTGGATCTTTTATATATCATAGCATGTTTATATTATTGGGATTAATGTCATTATTTTGAGGGCGTTACAAACAACGTGAATCAACCTTACATGCGAATCAAAAATATGAAAATGATCTTCCTATATTTGATGAAACTATTGGATATTATAAACCTGATGGTATTAATACTTTAATCTATACCATAGTTAGACATTTTATTGGCATCCCTACTAATATATATTCTCGCATACATGATCAACTTAGTAATCTTACTCGCCCCACATTAAGTGATTTTCGATGGTATAAAGACGTCTTTACCTCTAGAGTTATGTTACGAGAAGATTGTACTAAATCATTTTGGAAAGAAAAATTTATTAATGGCTTACCTAGCCGGTTTGCTCATAAAATTAGAGATGTTCTTAGTCAACCTATAGGCGTGATTGAATATGATAATTTAACTTATGGTGATATCATTAGCACTATTCAAAAAGAATGATTAAAAATGTGTATTGATCTTAAACTTAGTCAAAAAGCTGCTAAAGATAAATATAAGGCTAAATATGAATTAGGTAACTTTTATGAACAATATGGATTACCTCCTGTAGCACCCTCTCGTCGTAAATTCCATAAATATTCTAATAAATACAAAAAGAATTATTCACCTTCCAAATCCACTGATAAATTCTATACTAAACCAAAAAATAAATATTTTAAGAAATTTCATCCAAAATCTAAATCTAATAAAGATATTACCTGTTATAACTGTGGTCAAAAAGGTCATTATTCTAACAAATGTAAAGAAAAACAAAAATTAAAAGATAAAGTTAATCAATTTCAAATTAATGATGAATCCAAGCACCAATTATTTGAAATCTTCTAATTAAACCAATCTGATAATAATTCTTCTTATGATAATCCTAATACCTCATCTGATTACCATTCACCTAGTGATGATTCTGCTAATAACATTGAATTAGGATGTAATGATATTTGTTGCAAACCCGTTAAACAAATCACTGTCCTTACTAAACAAAATCAAGAAGAAACTGCCCTTATTGAATTAACTGGTCGATTAGATGATTCCCAGTTAAAACAAAAGTATACTGACAAATTAAAATATTTACTTACTAACGGTGATCATAAACCAAAGCATGATAAACCCATTATTAGTTTATCTAAAACTTTAGAAAGATTTCAAAATAAACAAAAAGAAATTACTCTTCAAGATTTACAACATGAAATCAATCAGATTAAACAAACTATTAAAGATTTACAAAATAAAGATACAATTTTAGAAGATGAAATTATTACATTAAAACTTAATAAAAGCCTAGAGAATTTCCAAGCAAACAATGCTGAATCGCCTAATGAATCTAAACATGAATCTGAACATACTAATCCTGATAATCTTTTATTTGATAATCAATCACATCAATCTCATAATCATGACGATAAAAGAATAAATTTGATCAATAAAATTCATATTCAAAAATGGTATTCAAAAGTTAAACTCGTTAATGATGATTTTAAATTAAATATTATTACTCTCATTGATACCAGTGCTGATCTTAATTGTATTCAAGAAGGTTTACTTCCTACAAAACATTATGAAAAAACAAGTGAAAAATTAACTTCTACTAATGGTAGTAAAATGCGTATTAAATATAAATTACCTAAAGTCCATATATGTCAACATAATGTCTGTTTCAAAACCTCATTTGTTTTAGTTAGAAATATGACGGATAAAATTATTTTAGGCACACCATTTATATTTTTATTATATCCATTTACTACATCTAGTGAAGGAATAATAACTCAAGCTTTTGGTCAAACAGTTACTTTCAAATTCTTATCACCACCTGAAGTATTGAAATTAAATCAATTAAAAGACACTTCTATTTTTCAATCTATTAATCGATTAACTCGTCAATTACGTTTTCTCAAAGAAGAAGTCAATTACAAACGCATTGAACAACATTTAACTGATCCTGTTGTTATATCTCAAATTGAAGAATTTAAATTAAAATTAGAAACAACTGTTTGTTTTACTTTACCAACTGCCTTTTGGCATAGGAAAAAAACATGTAGTCACTTTACCTTACATTAAAAATTTTAATGAAAGACAAATTCTTACTAAATCTCGACCTATTCAAATGAATCATGAATTTTTTGAAATGTGTAAAAAAGAAATCAATGAACTATTAAAAAATCAAATTATTAATCCTAGTAAATCACTATGGTCTTATCCTGCTTTTTATGTTAATAAAAATGCTGAATTAGAACGGGGTGTCCCTTGCTTGGTCATCAATTATAAACCATTAAATAAAGTTTAGAATGGATTCGCTATCATATTCCTAATAAAAAAGACTTAATCAAAAGACGTCAAGCTGTTATTTTTAGTCAATTTGATTTAAAAAGTGGTTTTTGGCAAATACAAATTCATCCTAAAGATAGATATAAAACTGCATTCACTACACATTTTGGTCATTATGAATAGAATTTTATGCCTTTTGGACTAAAAAATGCACCTAGTGAATTTCAAAATATAATGAATGATATTTTCAATCAATTTAGTCATTTTTCCATAGTTTATATAGATGATATTCTTATTTTTTCAAAATCAATTAGTGAACATTGGAAACATCTTACTGCATTCTTTTATACCATTAAGTGTCATGGTTTAGTCATTTCTGCTGCTAAGATTAAATTGTTTCAAACCAAAGTCCGATTTTTAGGTTATGTTATTCACCAGAATACTATTTTACCTATTAGTCGTTCCATTGAATTTGCGTCTAAATTTCCTGATGAAATCTTAGATAAAACTCAGTTACAACGTTTTTTAGGATCACTGAATTATATTGCTGAATTTTACAAAGACCTTAGGGAAACTTGTCAACCTCTATTTGATCGGTTAAAAGACAATCCTCCTCCTTGGTCTTCTACTTATACTTCTATTGTTAAACAGGTTAAACAATATGTTAAGTCTCTTCCTTGTCTTGGTATTCCTACTGAAAATTCATTCAAAATTATTCAAACTGATGCCTTTGATATTGGTTATGATGGCATCCTTCTCCAGAAAATTACTCCTCAGTCATTTGAACAAATTGTTCGTTATCATTCTGGTGTCTGGAATAAAGCACAAAAGAATTATAGTACTATTAAACAAGAAATTTTATCTACTGTTTTATGTATTAATAAATTTCAAGATGATATTTTAAATCAAAAATTTTTACTTCGTGTTGATTGTAAATCAATTAAATATGTTTTAGAAAAAGATATTCAAAATCTTGCTAGTAAGTAAATTTTTGCTCGTTGGCAATCTATTTTAAGTATTTTTGATTTTGAAATTGAATATATATCTGATTGTCAAAATTCTATTCCTGACTTTCTTACCATAGAATTTTTACAGGGTGGATAGTGAGTTACATCATGACAATTCCCTATATTCCTTACCATAAACATCAGATTAAACACTATAAAACCTTGGTCCAACATACTGCTCGTCGCCTTGCCTTTCTCAAATCAACCCATTTACCTACTAAAAGAGCCCAGTACATACAATTTCATCGGATTAAAGCTCAGAAACAACAACTTGCTCATTATATTAACTGTTTACATGAACATACTGATCAATTAGATATCCTCAGTGGATGCTAATTTCTCTCCTCTATTTCACAGATGTCTCACCCACGGCCTCCTTCCAAAGCCTTGGTCCCTTCTAGTCAACCTTTTGTTCCACCTTCCGTGGAGTTAGTCACGAAATACCATCCTGCTGAATTGGTTAACCGTTACCAAATTCTTGGTAACATTCCTAAACCTAATTATACATCTGCTTTGGCTACTAATCCTTTTGCTTCATCTAGTCAAGCAGTTACTCCATACCCTCCTGATCCCATTAAATCAGCCCGATCTGATTATGTTAAATCTACCACTACTAATCTCTTTTTTCAAAGAACCTAGTCACCAAAAGAGTCATACTGTTCATGATCTGGTTAAATCTTATTTCCCTCCTGGATGGCATTTTACTCCTCTCCATCCAGAAAAAACAATTACTTTCTATAAAGACATCATGTTCAACCATCAGTCAATTGTGATTAAACCAATTTATGATCGCACTTACACAAGTAAAATTGTGTACCATTCACTCTATATTCACAACTTTGTTTCTCTGGTTGATTGGGGTTCTCCTTATCAACTACGAGATCTGCCTGGTTATAGCGGTCCCGGGTTTACCCCTTGTTGTACAGTGATCCGGACGTGTGTCCGTGGATGTTGGTAGTTGAGTATTGTCTTGTTTACATCCTTTCTTGCTTTGTATTTGAGTTATAGGATGTGTTGGGCAGGTTTGTTACAGGTTGGTTGAGTTTGGGAGCCAAGTGTTGCTGCCCAGAATTTTGGCTGGTCGCTCGAGCGAGGGTTTGGTCGCTCGAGCGAGGGTAGTTTTTGTGTCTTGTCGCTCGAGCCAGGATGGCTTCGCTCGAGCGCAGGCTGCGTCTGGCCCAGACCTGAAGGTTGTGTTTCTTCGCTCGAGCGAGCCTTTTTCTTCACTCGAGCGAGCGTCGTATTGCAAATCAGAAAATTTGCACTGTTGGCTCGAGCGAGCGTGTTTGGTCGCTTGAGCGAGTCCAGTTTTTGTGTCTGGTCGCTCGAGCGACTGGGTCTTCGCTCGAGCGAGCCTGTTTATATCAGCAAGACAGCACCGAACTAAACATCACTTTTTACAAACTCTATCTTCTTCAAACCCAATTTTTGAGAGCCTCTCACTCTAAAATTACACTCTCTCTAAGATTTGATCTACCTAGGGTGATTTCCTAGCCAAGGGCCTTTGTTAAAAAGATAGAGATTGTCGAGGGCTTCGTTTTAATCGGAAAATCTTTGATTTTGGAGCAAGTTGGGTGTTGGCCATCATCTCCTTTTGAGCTAAATCTTTGAGGTAGGGATATCCTACTCCTCTTTATGAGTTTTGTCTTTGAATTTTGGCATTTTGATATGTTGGAAGTTGTTGTGAAATTTTGGGAAACTTTGGGCCATTGTGTAATTTTACAAAAGTTTGGGGTTTTGTCTATAATAAACCTAGAAGCATGTTTAGTATAAAAACATGGAATTAATGTTGAAACATTAATGAAATTGGAACCTAAGGGTTGTGATGTTAATTATGGAGAATGTCCTAATTACATTGATTAATTAATTTGGATAATTAATTGTGTTGATTTGTGATGTATATAATTGTTGTTTATATGCATTGTGTTGTGTTGGAGGAGATAGGGGATGTACTCCACGGTTTAGGGGAAGATAGGGGATGGACCTCTAAGCCGGATGTTGTTGGGAGGAGATAGGGGATGAACTCCGTAGACAGAGCGTATATGCTTGTCGTTGGAAGTGTTGATATAACTGTTATGTTTATCGATGATGAAGTAAAAGTGTTGGCATGAGTGTTTGTCTCATGTGAGATGTTTGGCCAGGTTCTGAGCCAAGATTGTGAAATGGCAAGTAAAAGGAAAGGAAACGAAAATGAAAGAAAACATAGACTTAAGTGTCTTGGATTTGTATCATGTTATGAAAGAATGTAAAAGTGTTGACCATCTGTTAAATTGTTAATCTTTTAGTCATTATTCATAACTGGTTTAGTATATTTCTACTGGGCTGTGGCTCACCCTATACGGAAACATCATTTTCAGGTACAGGGAACTTGCCACCTCCAAGGACTTAGCTTGGGAGGCTGGTGGCGGACAGACTTTTTGGATGTCTTTCCTTTGTTGTATTACATGTAATTTCAAGCCAAGGGCTTAATGTGTAAATGAGTTAGCACTCTACTTTTGTGTAACCAAGTGTTAACTTGGAAAGCTGTAAGCCCGTAGGGCATTGCCTTTTGTTGTTAACATGTAATACTTTTGTAATAGAACTCTGATGAATGGAAGGATGTGGATCTTTATATGTCATAGCATGTCAATATTGTTGGATTTAATGTCGTTATTTTGAGGGCGTTACACTGGTCATTCAATTCAATACAGTTACTATGATTACATTGATGCTTGGTTCAAAGTCCTCTTGTATCAAAATGAGTCAAACAGTCACTCTTGGTTTCTTCAATTTGATCAAAAGTTCAAATTCAAGTTACCTACCTGGTTTCTGCGATGGTGGACTCAGTATGGCGCCATTTCATAAATCTTCCCATCTGAAATTATGGACAAGTCAATTACTTCTCCACTGTTTTCTCATTCACTCCTCAGCAAAGGAAATTCCCTCCATTGCTTATTTTTATATCCAAATACAAAATCCCTTGGATATTCAAATGGCAATATGGTATTTCTGATGATGTTATTTACCGTCAACACATGGTTAAATGGTGGGATAATTTCAAAATTCCACGCATCATTGAAATTGTTCAAACTGAATTCTCAATCAACATACATGCTCCAACTCCTGCTATGGTTAAAGCTCAGCAGATCCCAGCTACTCCATTAACACAAAAAGTCAACTTCCTCCAGTCAATCTTGGAAGCCCAACATCCAGTTCTTCCAAACCCAAGTCATTCAAGTCAAAGATTAAGTCCAAGTCAGCAAAGCCCATCACTGATCAGCCCAAATCAAAGGAAAAATCCAAGTCCAAGGTTAAGCCTAAATCCAAGTCATCCAAGGATGAGCTTCTCCAAATGGCTCGTCTCCTTATGGCCCAAGCCAAGTCAGATTCGGATAATAGTGATTCAGAAGAAAGTTCAGACAGTTCACACTCTTCTGAAGGTTCAACTACTCAAAATCCATATGGACCCGAATTTCAAGATGCTCATGATCCATATGCCTAGTCACTTGTTCAACTTATCAACATTGGATTCTATATAGCTATAATTATTAGTTTCAATCAATACTCGTTTTTTGAGAAAAGCTGCTGATATATATATCTATATTGATTCCCTCAGTCACATGCCTCCAAGCAATGAATAGTGAAAAAAGTTAACTTTACTATTCACTATTCATCAAAAAGTCAACATTACTATTCATCATTCATCATGATTTATCCAACCGACAAATTTAGCACAGTAAAAAGCAGCCCTCAACTTTAGTCACTCACCGAAAGCAGCAGACAGCTCCCATGTGCTCCTGATGCTCCTTTCAAGTCAGATTATTCACTCACAAGGCTAACAGTAGTCTCTTTTGATTATAAAAGGGCCTCTTCAGTCACGAATAAAGTAGAGTTAGAAAAAATTGAGACTGATCATTCCTCAAGAAAAAAATAGCTATCTCTGTAATTTTATTTTCAAGTTCGTTTTCAAGTTATGTATTTTGAAGAACTGTTTGTTTCATTCCAATAAACAATTGTAAGTTTTATTATTTATGTTTATTTAAACTGTTTGATTATTATTTATATTAACATAAACTGTGTTATTTTAGTGCGGTTACCTACTAAAAAATAAATGTTATATAAATTAATAAATATATAACTTTTTTTTTTATTCTAAAAAGGATAAATTACACTGACACCCCTGAGGTTTATATTTATTACAATTTTCCCTTCACCTTTTGAAAATTACATCTCCCTCCCTAAGGTTTAAAGTTTCATTACAGATTCCCCCTCAGCAATTTAATTTTTTTAAATACCAAATTTGGCCTTACTAGGTAAATTATATTGACACCCCTCACATTTTAGAAATTACAATCCTATCCCTAAGATTTAAAGTAACATTACCAATTTCCCCTCTCGGTTAGTATTAGTTGGAAAAAAAATTCATTGAAAAGAAAAATAATTGAAAAAAAATTTGTTAGTAAAATTTTTAAATGTCTATTTAAAAATCAACATAAACTCATTTTTTGAATTTACATTTTTTCCTCAAATTTACAAACTGAGACAATAATTTATAAACCAAAAAAATTATCAAACAAGTTTTTATAATAGTTTTTAAAGTTTTTGTAAATATAAATTGAAAACTTAAAACAAAATGGTTATCAAACAAGTTTCAGATGGTAAAAATGTCGTAAAATTAACAAATAATTAAATAAGCTACCAACGTAAGAAATGACTTATCAAAAGATTCTTAGGTTATGTATGGTTTGATTTTTAGAATTTTTTTTAAAAAATTAAAAATTAATTTGGTTAAGAAATTGAAAATAAAAAATAATTACCATTTAAGGGTAAAAAATAATTATCATGTTAACTTTTGGGCAGGTTATATATATACGTATGGTTGTTTCAATTTAATTTGTAAAAAATTATTTCTAACCACTTGAAAGATAAAAATTATATAAAAATGATAATTATTTTTTATTTTTTATTTCTTAACCAAATTAATTTTTAATTTTAAAATTTTTTTTTCTAAAAATCAAACCATACACAGCCTAAGAATCTTTTGATAAGTCATTTCTTACGTTTGGTAACTTATTTAATTATTTGTTAATTTTACGATATTTTTACCATCTGAAACCTGTTTAGTAACCATTTCGTTTTCAGTTTTCAATTTATATTTACAAAAATTTTAAAAACTGTCATAAAAACTTATTTGATAATTTTTTTGGTTTATAAATGGTTGTCTCAGTTTGTAAATTTGAGAAAAAAACGTAAATTCAAAAAATGAGTTTACGTTTGTTTTTAAACAGAAATTTAAAAATTTTACTAACAAATTTTTTTTTCAATTAATTTTTTTTTTCAATGAATTTTTTTTCCAACTAATACTAACCGATGGGGCAATTGGTAATGCTACTTTAAACCTTAGGGAGGGGATTGTAATTTCTAAAATGTGAGAGTTGTTAATGTAATTTACCCAATGAGGGGAAAATTGGTATTTAAAAAAAATTAAATTACTGAGGGAGGAATCTGTAATAAAACTTTAAACCTCAGGGAAAGAGATGTAATTTTCAAAAGGTGAGGGAGGAACTATAATAAATATAAATATCAGGGAGTGTCAGTGTAATTTACCCTTCTAAAAATGTGTGATATGAAAGTTTTGGAAATTGAAATAACAATCACTTGAATAATATGATAGTATGGAAAATTTGTATAGTTCAATTAAAATGGACACAAATTAAGTCTTAGCTCTGGTTTGGGAACAAATTATTTTAGTAATTTTTTTGATTTTTTATAAAAAATATATAAAAAAATAAAGAAAGTGATATGATAATTTATAATAATTTTTTTTTTAATTTTTAACTAAAATAATTACTCCCCAAATAAGGCCTTAATAACTTTTATAGCCCTTAAATTTGTCAAGGACAATAACCGCAGAACACTCAGAGGAAAGGTTTAACATGTCATTAAAAAAAGAAAAAGAAAAGTAGTTTCGTTTTTTAGTTATCTCTTTATTATTCAACTTATATAGAGATACTTTTTAATCTTGAAACTTTTAGGATAATAACATCAAATTTTATTTTTTTTTATGTCATAAAGACAAAAGTAATTTAAAAAAGGAAAAATGAGTCCAAGGTCTCTCTCCCACTTTTAATAATGGAAGAGATCCACAATATTATTTTATGATATCTAAGGTCTGTTGGCTATATATTTTGTAAAAGCCAGTAACAATTCGACACGTGGCAGAATAAGGGTATTATGGGAAGATGATTCACGTCTTCAATCCTGATCGTACACGTGGCGATGACAATTGGTTCTCACGTGATCCGAGTAGCACCAGATCAGTAAATAGATGAAAGATGACGTGGCCTCAACGGTTACTTATATTCAAATTCAAATATGAGAGGGAAGCTTAACTGCAAGTGATGGCGTAGTGGAACTACTTCTAAGGCAGCATGATCAGCAATCATGGAGGAGCAGTTCGACGGTTTGAAGTGCAGTTCGAAGGTCATCCTTGGCGAGTATAAATAGCAAGGAAGCCCCCAGAAAAAGCCCCCAGACTCAGATCATACAAACCAGTCATTTACTTTATCTTTTCTTTCCCAGTTTTTACATTTCCTGTACTTTAAATACCTGCACTTTAAATACTTGTTCTTTAAATACCCGCACTGCACTTCGATTCATAGGAGTAGTTTCAAGTAGATTCAAGTAGACTGTTGTTGTAAACCTCTTCGAGGCTAAGTTTGGACTATTGTAAGTGTTCATTTTTAATGAAATACTTCGATTGTTCTTCATATTAATTGTTCTTTTTCTTAATTTCTCCTAAGTCAAGCCACCAGTAAAAGTCCTCTTCATTGAGGCTGAAAGAACTAAAACACAATCGTCTGATAAATTGGTTGGCAATTATAATTTCTGTAAGGACTGATTGATCCTTGCTGGCACGCTCGCATTTACAAAAATACCCTTCGAAAAGCCAAAAAGCCAACATATATTTTTGGCACGCCCAGTGGGACTTAATTTAAAATAGCTAGAAGAAGACGACAAGGAGAAAATGAACGTCTGGAAGAAGGCGTAGAAGGAGAGGTAGAAATACCTAATCCAGAGGATAATGTGGTAACACATCCTGTGGAGACTCCCATGTTATCAGAACCTATGGTCGAACAGACCAGTACTTCTGGACAAGAACCATATGTTCATAATATTGGACGAAACCAAGGAATTGGAACATCCGCCGTTCCATCTACTCAGCCAACAAATCCATGGGATGGCTTAGTAGATGCTATGGGACAACAATTAATGAACACAATGGAAAGGTGGGCAACATCCTTTTTGGATTGAATGAATAACCACCAACCAACAAATACAAGACACACAGAGGAAATTTTAAATGTCCCTCAGCAAAGATTGGCTAGAGAAAAACAGCCTATGCAAATTAATGGACAATCTAATGGTCAGACTAGTACTCAGAACTATGAAAGACCATCGCCTCAGTCTTGGTATGAACCCATTTCAAGCCAAAATGCCTCAGTACCCAACAATGAAGCCACACACGTTGGTGGATCTGGGCAAGTACAAGAAATTGGCATGAGAATGGTTACAAATCCCATGTTCGAAGCCATACCTGGCACTAGGGGATATAATAATCCTTTGTTTGAATTTATACCCGGGGGGTTGGAGGGTTTTCCTGTAAACGGAAGGGACACAACACCTGTTCCAGCACCTTTCGCAGGTCCCTTCGTAGGACAGGCTCAAAGGGGTTACCCATACCCCCAACAGCAACCTGCACCACAGGGGCAACCAGTCCCAAATGTACCACCTTATGGACCAAGAGGGCCACAAGCGCAAGTTTGTCCACCAAACCCTGTGTTTGTTCCTCCAGTACTGGTTCAGCAGGCACAGAATATGGTCCCTAGGGACCAAATTGTTGATATTGTTAGGGAGATGTGTGGACCGATGGCTCGGGGGGTCCAAACTCCTGTATACAGAAAACTATACCCAGAATGGGTAGATAGGGTACATGAATACCCAAGGGGATTCAGAATACCAGATTTTACCCTATTCTATGGAACTGGAAATCAATCAACAGTAGAGCACATTGCCAGATTCGCTGCTCAATGTGGTGAATTCACTAATCATGATTACATGAAACTGAGATTATTTCCAAATTCTCTAACTGGGGGAGCCTTTGTATGGTATATCAACCTTACACCTGGCTCCATTCAAAATTGGCAACAAATGGAAGAGGCATTTCATGCCCAATTCTTCCAATCGGAGCCAGAGGTGTCCGTGGCAGACTTGACAAGATTGAGTCAAAGGCCTGAAGAAAAGGCTACTCAGTTCATTGCCAGATTTAAAAGGGCTCGAAATAAATGTAGGGTCATCCTTCCAGAGCCAGAATTTGTAAGATTGGCTCAAAACGGTTTAGAGTTCAGGCTTCGAAAGAAATTTGACTCAACTGAATTCAGGGATTTGGTCGAATTAACCTATAAGGTGTCTCGATATGAAGCATTGCTAGAGGAGGAACAAGATCGAAATAATGCTTCGTATAAGACGTATTATAGAGATCCCAATTATGAGATTGATGCAGCAGAGATTGTGGGCAAAGAACCTGTAATCTGTGAAGCATTAATTCATAAGGATACAACCATCGACCAGCAGTTTAAAAAGAAAGACTTTCACAGAAAATACTCTTTCGATTTAACAAAAGCAGATGACATTTTTGATCATTTGCTTGTAGCCAATTTCCTTAAGTTACCAAAAGGAGTAAAACTGCCATCTCCAGAGGAACTTAAAGGAAAAGTATACTGTAAATGGCATAATTCTTGGTCTCACTCAACTAAAAACTGTATTGTTTTTCGAGACAGGATCCAAGAGCAAATTCGAAAAGGAAGTTTGAAGTTCCCAGCCAAAACAGAAAAAGCCATGGGAATTGACAGTAACCCATTTCCAGAAGTTGGAGAAAGCGCGGCTAATGTGGTTGTACCAAACTTTCAGAATCTATCTCTGCAGGAATTGGAAGAGGTCAATGTGCAAATGCATATTGCCAACCAGACAACTGCCAAGAAGGAGACTGGAAACCCACCAACTATTGGGCAAGGTTTCTCACGTCAGAGGGAATACTCTGATGAAGAAGCACTGGATGATGATTCCCTCGAAGCAGCTGTAGTGCAGAGGATGTGTCCCAGATGCAGACTGAGTTACAAATGGTTAAAGGGGCTTCCAATTGATGGGAAGCAATACTATAGGGATGTTCAGAGACGTCCTAAATCAACCAATGCTCATAACAAAAGGCCGTATCCGGCTGGTGACAGGCAACGCCCATTAGTGGTTGAACCTGTAGTGGACAGAATGTATGCTAAAGGCAAGAGGCCTGTGTATGAGTCTAGGCCACCTAACTACTACAGAGTAGAGAGCAGCCATTCTGAAAGAAGATTGGAGAGGGGTTCAGGTTATGGGAATAAAGCCAGAGATTGGCCCTTTAGACCAACCCTGCGAAGGACAGAAAGTGGCTCCTTTCATCAAAGGTCTGAATCAGGCTCGAAACATGAAGTCAGAGCCAAGCACTTACCTTCACAGCCAGTTTCGAAGGTGGCTTCGAAGGTAGAAGGAAACAGTTCGACATCTGGATCAGTAAGCTCGTGGGTACCAGGGGTCCCAGATTGGTTTGTAATGCAGAACAAACCTAGGGAGGCACCTACTCAAAGGGATGTTGGGAACCAAGGCAGGATGGTCAAGCCCCCTTTGGTGGTCCCAAACAATTGGGTATTACTTAAACATCCAAAGACAAAGGAACCAGATATGGTCCCAGTCATTTCCAGATCACAAAGAAGGAAAATTCAACGCAGGTATACTCAGTACCAGCAAGATCTGAAAGAAAGCGGAGAGAGTTCTTCACAGGTCAAGACAGAAGGAAAGAAAACTTCGAAGTCAGACCATACTCCAAAACCGACTCTACAAAGCAAAGTGGTTTGTAGCAGAGAACAATTGGCCCAAGTTCATTCTGAACTAAAGGCCAGGGA
Source organism: Camellia granthamiana (assembly GCA_036172215.1). Taxonomy (NCBI): domain Eukaryota; kingdom Viridiplantae; phylum Streptophyta; class Magnoliopsida; order Ericales; family Theaceae; genus Camellia; species Camellia granthamiana. Next base: position 121,159,436 of record CM069912.1, on the reverse strand, counting down.
GAAGTCTAGTTTGGCAGGGTTGGAGAAGGCTCTGATGGAAAGTGATAGCGAAGCGGGAGACGAGATTGACATGAGCCAAAAGAAGGAAATGGCAGAAGAAGAAATGTTCGAAGCCTTCATGGCTGAACACACATTTCTGACTGAAGAACCAGTTGAGAAGGATCCTTCGAAGGGATCAGTTATCAATGAAGTACCAGAGTGCAGCATGGAGGATGCTGCTGAGGACACTGAGCAAGGTAGCCAAGAGGGGAAAAAGGTACAGCCAGCCATCCAGTTTGGCTCATTTCCCCCTGTATCAGTCAATATGGTACACATACTACCTCATGAATTCCAGGCTGAAAATGAGGGTCAGGGTGACCAAGACATGGATCCAATTCCTGTCTCTAGTGAGGAGTCACAAGTGAGTATGGTACAGGATGCTCCTGAAATGGCTACTCCAATGGAAACTGAGTTTGAAAGTGAGGAAGAGGTAAGCATCAACCTCTCATATCCTTTTGAATATCCCTCGAATTCCATGACCCAACATGTTAAGCCTCTGTACATCAAGGCTTTCTTCGATGGGATACAGCTAAACCGAGTCCTAATAGACAATGGGGCAGCAGTAAACTTATTACCGAAATCTTCTTTGAAGAAACTAGGAAAAAAGAATCCCAGGTTGATCCCAACCAGCACAACCATTGCTGGCTTTGCTGGAGATAAACAGATGGCTCAAGGGATTCTGCCTATTAATTTGAGTGTGGGAACCAGGGATTGTATGACAGCATTCTTCGTCATCGACAGCAATGCCAAATATAATGCCTTACTTGGGAGAGATTGGATCCACACCAACAAATGTGTGCCTTCCTCTTTGCATCAGAAGATCATGATGGCCTTGGGCAATGGAGAGACAGAGGAAATCGATGCAGATCCTCAACCCTTCATAGCCTGTGCAGACTTTGCAGAGGCCAAGTTGTATATTGAGGGAGTAGCACCACTCAGTATACTGAGGAAAGCTGATGGCTCAGCCGAAGTGACGGCTGATGAGGAAGTGACACACCTAAAGCACTTAGTCCAAGAGAGTGCTGATGAAGAGGTTGTCGTGAAAGATGACAATGATGCCTGGTTATAGGCAAAGAGATGAAGAACAAGAAGCCAAGTCTTTGGCTCTGGTTAAGTTCTCACCATTGGACGTAGAAGCAATAGTCCAGAAAGTACAGGAGCAAGAAAGAGAAGCCATGATGATTGGCCGTAAACAGGAGCAGCAACAGGTCAGAATTTTGACCCTTGGGAAATACTGCGCATTGGACATTGAGACAAAGGTCCAAGAGATACAGGAGGAGGATGCCTTATGGACAGATTTTGTCTATGAGGAAGAAGGTAAGGATGTTGAACCAGAGAACTTGGGAGCGGAGCAAAGCAAGAAGGATGCTTCGAAGGTAGAAGGAACCAAAGAGGAAGCTTCAATAAGTTCTCAGACACAAGACCCCTTAGAAGAAGTGAATTTAGGGGAAGGTTCTATACAACAGCCAACCTATATAAGTGCTTGTTTGAACGTTCTGGACAGAGACCAGTTGTTGGTTGTTCTAAAGAAATACAAAGATTGCTTTGCATGGTCTTATAATGAACTACCAGGATTGGATAGGTCATTAGTGGAACATAGGCTCCCTATGAAGCCTAATTTCAAGCCATACAAGCAGAAACCAAGAATGATGAGTCCAGAAGTAATTCAGAAGGTCAAAGAGGAGATTCTTAGACTACTCAAGGCAGGCTTTATTAGGACAGCCCGGTATGTTGAATGGCTATCTAATATTGTGCCTGTAGTTAAGAAGAATGGTAAAATGAGGGTATGCATCGATTTCAGAAACTTAAATCTAGCAACTCCCAAAGATGAGTACCCTATGCCTATAGTGGACCTACTGGTGGACAGTTCAGCAGGACACCAAGTTTTGTCAATGATGGATGGGCCTTCTGGTTATAACCAAATCTGCATTGCGGAGGAGGATATCCACAAGACAGCATTCAGATGTCCTAGAAATATTGGCACCTTCGAATGGATTAAAATGCCATTTGGCCTGAAGAATGCTGGGGCTACATATCAGAGGGCTATGAACACTATCTTTCATGATCTTATTGGAGGGTATCTAGAGTGTTATATTGATGACATTGTAGTGAAATCCCAGTCCATGAAGGAACATCTGTTTCAGTTAGAAACAACTTTTGAAAGAATGAGGAAGTTCAAGCTAAAACTCAATCCTCTCAAATGTGCTTTTGGCGTATCATCTGGAAACTTCTTGGGTTATGTGGTGCACAAGAAAGGAATACAGATTGATCAGAACAAACCTAAGGCCATCATCGAAGCTAAGCCTCCATCAAGTAAGAAAGAATTACAAAGGTTCCTTGGGCAGGTTAACTTTCTTAGAAGGTTTATTTCTAACACTGCAGGGAAAACTAAAGCATTTTCTTCCTTGTTAAGGCTGAAGGATGAAGAGGAATTTGTCTGGACAGCAGAGCATCAAACTGCTTTCGAAGGTATCAAAGCCTACTTGGCCAATCCTCCAGTGCTGATGCCACCAAAGGGGAACAAGCCCTTGAAGTTGTACATAGCTGCAGCAGAAGATTCATTGGGAGCTTTCTTGGCCCAGGACAATGAGGAAGGCAAGGAACAAGCTGTTTATTACCTTAGTAGGTTTTTAAATTCTTGTGAATGTAAATACTCAGCTGTTGAAAAGCTGTGCCTTGCTTTGTATTTTGCTACAATGAAATTAAGATATTATCTTTTACCTACAACTGTCTTGGTGATTGCAACCACAGATTTGGTTAAATACATGTTATCTAGACCTATGTTGAGGGGAAGAATTGGCAAGTGAATACTAGCCTTATCAGAATTTCATTTAGAATATGTCCCTCAAAGGGCAGTAAAAGGGCAAGTCTTAGCCAATTTTCTGGCAGACCATCCATCTCAAACAGAGAGTCAAGAAGTGATGGAACTTGGCATGGCCAGTGTTGAGCCATGGCAGATGTGGTTCGATGGATCGAAAGCCAATGGCTTAATTGGAATTGGTATTGTGATCAAATCTCCACAAGGAGTAGAGACCACGCATGGTTTCAGAGTAGATGAAGCTACTTGTTCCAATAACCAGGCTGAGTACGAAGCCTTAATAGTGGGGCTAGAGATCCTTATTGGATTGCAAGTACATGCAGTCGACATATTTGGGGACTCCCAATTAGTGGTTAACCAAGTGAAAGGGATTTTCAAGTGTCAAAGCATAAGTATTTTGCCGTATTATGTTGTTGCATTACATCTGCTTTCTCAGTTTCAAGTAGCAAATGTAACCCATGTTCCAAGATTCTTGAACAATAGAGCTAATGATGTGGCTCAGAAAGCTTCGAACTTCAAGAGAAGGGATAATACCCAAAGGGACATAAGCCAAACAACATATCAAAGATTAATACAACCTTTGAATAAAAGGAATGTAGTCTTGGAAGTCAATCATAATGACTTACAAGAACAGGATTGGAGGCATCCAATAATGCAGTACTTGGCTGGTCCATCTTCAAAGGCTAGCAGAAAAGTTAAATTGCAGTCTATGCAATACATAATGTATGGTAATGCTCTTTACAAGAGGGGAGGAGATGGCTTATTGCTAGAATGTTTAGGCCCAAAAGAAGCATTAACAGCCATGGCTGAGGTTCATGAAGGCATCTGTGGTGCTCATCAACCTGGCGTAAAGATGAGATGGTTACTTCGAAGGCATTCCTACTATTGGCCAACTATCCTTAAAGACTGCATAGAATATGCAAAGGGTTGCCAGGCATGCCAAAAGCATGGCACAATAAGGCATGTGCCCATAACTGATCTGCATGCAGTAGTGAAACCTTGGCCATTCAGAGGTTGGGCCATGGATATGATGGGAAAAATACACCCACCCTCTTCGAAACATCATTGTTTCATTCTAGTGGCTACTGATTACTTCACTAAGTGGGTCGAAGCTAAGCCATACAAGGCTGTAGACCAAACAGAGGTTATTGGGTTCATTAAAGATCTGATCCATAGATTTGGCATTCCACAAACCATAACAGTTGATAATGGGACTGTGTTCGATGGGAAAATGGTGAAGTCTTTTGTGGCAGAGTTTGGAATTAGCCTTGTTAATTCTACACCCTATTATGCACAAGCCAATGGTCAGGCTGAATCATCCAATAAGTCCTTGAAAAAAGGAATACAAAAGGTTGTGGAGGATAATCCTAGGGATTGGCATAACCTATTATTAGATGTGTTATGGGCTTACAGAACCTCCCCAAGATCAAGTACAGGGGTTACTCCTTATGCCTTAGTATATGGGCATGATGCAGTGTTACCTGTGGAAATCAATGTTAAATCTTTGAGGGTAAGATGCCAAGATCAGTTAGATCCTGAGCAATACCATCAAAGCATGTGCTTGGAATTAGAAAGCATAGATGAAGCCAGAATTTTGGCATTAAATAGCATTCTTTTCCAAAAGAAGAAAGCAGCCAAGAATTATAATAAAAAGGTCAAACATATTGGCTTTGATGAAGGTGATTTGGTATGGAAAACGATACTCCCAATAGGGATTAAAAGCCATAAGTTTGGCAAATGGTCACCTAACTGGGAAGGACCTTATCAAATTCATAGAGTTCTGCCTTTTGGAGCATATCATTTAAGAAATTTGAATGGTTATGTACATCCCAAAAAGATTAATAGCAGATATTTAAAACCTTATTTTCCAACCATTTGGGAAACACAAGGAATAACATAAGCATCAAATACGAAAACATAAGACTACTCAAATGATAGACAAAATTTGTTCTTTTATAAAAAATTAAATACATTGTGCCACAGATTGGCCTAGAAATCATTACAATGTCTTAATTGTTTTTGTACAGTGGACTTCCTATTGCTAAGTGCTGGAAACAGTTGAATAGCTGCAGCCATGTCTTCTTTTCGGTCAGCCAGTTCTTGGTTGGTGATTTGCAATTTGGTATCAGTTCGAACCAAGGCTTGGTTTACTGCAGTTAGCTCCTCCTCAAGTCGAGCTTTCTTCTCCAGCAGCTGAACTCGAAACTGGGAGACAGAAGAGTGTTGTTCCTTGAGATCTGCTACTTTGGTATGCACTTGAGAGACAAAACTCTGATCTCTAGCTAGTTTCTCATTCGCAGCTTTAGCGGCATGACAAATGCTGATATAGAAATCAATAGTAGCTGCAGCCTGGGATAGATGACTTGAGACATTCATGCTGGACTGCTCAGCAATGTTGCAGCACTGAAGAAACCCATTTCTGATGATAGGCCTTTGTAGAGCTTCGAAGGGAATCCTCGAAAGGAAGTTAGCAGTTCCAAACATGTGTCTAGATCTATTAAAGGTGCATGAGGCTTGCTGCTGGGAGAAGAAGGACTCTCGAAGATTTCCAGCAAGGAATCAGCCATGGCTCAGCATCAGCAGTGAAGGTTGGAGAGGAAGAGGATATGTCGAAGAGACTAGCCAGTCTTCCTTCGAAGATGTCTACCTCATCCCTGGACATGGGAGGCATAGAGAGTGTTGTGGTGGAAGACACAGAGGGCTGCATGGGGATAAGAGAAATGGATGGAGCCTTTTTGGCAGCCTCTATGGTCTTAGCCACCAGCGAATCAAGTGAAGAGGGGCTGGAAGTAGGAAAAGGTGATGAACCATGAATTGGGGAACTACCAGCACCCTCTGTAAGGGAATCAACTGCCACCAGAGATAGAGTAGCAGTTGGAATTTCTGTGAAGGAAGGAGGAAGAACAATGCTCAAAGAAGATTTAGACTGAGATGGATCAAAAGACAAGAAAGGAAGATATGGTTCTAGACCAAGGAAAAGAGATGGAGGAATGCTGGGGCTCAAAGGAGGCACATCAAATGTAGGCCTTGGAAGTGGGAGTGCGATTTGAACAACCCTGACATTCTGCATTTGATCGACCTCAACTGAAATTGAGGGAGGCCTCGCTGGAAAGATGAATGCAGTAGGTGTTGCTGCAAGAAGAAGAAACGTAAAGCAATGTCACAATCCAGCATCAAAAGTTGACAAAGGAAAAAACAGTGGAAGCATGAAGGAAATTACTTGTCTCAGAAGCGCTGGCACTAATGGGAGAGCTGCGGAGGAAATAATGTTCGGCAGTTTGTTGCCTTCTTGCCATTTCCCTTTGCAATACATCAGCAGCAGCAGCTTCCTCTCTTAAAATTTGTTGCTGCCGTCTCCTCTCAGCCCTCTCGAAGACAACTATTGCCTTGGAATGTTCCTGCTCCACTGCCTTGGCAGCTGCTTCATGAATGGGGTCTTTAACCAAGGTAGTAGTTGAAGCGGTCACTTTCCTCCTCTTTCTTATTGCTTGGGCAATTGTCTCAGAATCAGAATCCTCATCAAAATCAGAAGGAGAGACATCAAAGTCAGAAAGAGAGACAGTAATTTTTCTTCTCTTTTTTCTTTGAATTGGCTTTGTCTGCTCCTCAATTGTCCTCTCAACCCCTTCAGCTTGAGGTTCAGATTCCCCAAAAATAAGCCCCTCTTCTGATTCCTTAGCAGCCGTCTCCTCTTGGACCAAATCAGTTACTCTTTTCCTCCTCATCAAGGGTGGTTCGTGTTCTTGGTCTTCTTCCTTTTCTTCTTCTTCTTGTGCTTCAGTTGTTTTCTTTTCAGGTTCAAGCAGTTTCCTCTTCTTCTGCTGCTGACCACCTTCATAGAAGAAGAATTAAAGATAAGACAACCAGTGTTGTATAGAAGACCAAAGAAAAAGAAAGACAAAGGTATATACCTCGGGTGATTCTAGTAGGAATTGAAGCAGCAGAAGTGGATTGAGTTGTAGCAGGAACTGCAACTGAAACAGTGGAAGAAATGGCAATCTCAACTCCCTTGGGCTTAGGCACACCCAGCATCTTTAGTGAGTTCTGAAGTGAGATGGCTAGATAGACTTCCATGTTGCTCACCCACCAATCTTGGTATCTCTTCAATACAGTACCTTGAGGAGAGAAAGGGATGAACTCAAAACTAGCCAAGTCATCCATAAACTTGAAGGTTGCCTCTTCCAGCCTTGACTTCCGAACCTTCAAATCCCTCTTGGTGAGGCTCAGATTAGTGTTGCTACAGAGCGGGATTGGAACTCCTTGTGTGAGGCCAAATTGTCTAGCAAATTGGGCAGGACAATAAGGCTCAGCTATGCATTTATAAGCTCTGGGATTGGTGGTCCCAATGAATAGTTCTCTGGGAAGCAGGAAAGAAGCCCATATTTCCTTGTGAGCAGGCGAGATACAGAGCTTGTCACTTAGGAAATTATTCAACCAAGTCGGGCCAATACTGGTTTCGAAGGGACGGAAATAATGAAGAGGAGGGGCGGCTGGTAGCTGATGAAACAAAGAGAAATAAAAGGCAAAAGTAAAGGGATAAAGTGAGGCATTGGCTAATCTTATGCCATGGGTAAAAGAATGTAACCCAGCAAATTTGAGGCATTTGGATTGCAAATCGGTAAAGTAAGCGAAAAGCCACAGCTGAAGGATCCAGAATGGCCCCCCTTGGTTAGCATCTAAGGGTTTTTCACAAAAGAGAGAACAAACTCTATATACATGGCCTAAGATATACGGAGCCAAGGCTACCCGTTTTTGCAAGACAAAGGCTTTGGCGAGAGGGGCAAATTCCGGCATGATTCTTTGAGAAGAAGTGCAGAAGAGAAATTTGCACAGCCAATATAACAAAAAGGAGAAGAATTCCCTATCAGTTACCAAACCCTCTTTTTTATTCTCAGCTTTGACGAAATCGCTATAAGATGAGCTAAGAGAGGGGAGGGAGAAAGGGACTGCTAAATCAGGAGAATCTGGTGTAATAGGAGCGCCAATGGGGGATACTCCTAGAAGATGGCAAATGTCAAGGACAGTGGGAGCCATCATCCCACACTTAAACTGAAAGAAATTGAAAATGGGATTCCAAAAACATAAAGCAGCAAGAACTAGAAAAGGGTCTTCTGAGATAGTTACCCTAGATAGTCGAAGAGCATCGAGAAGACAGAGCTCTTGAAGGTCCAGTGTCCTAGCAGGGACAACTCGGTCGTACCATTCTTGCCACTCTGGTCTCATTGTGGGCCAACATCGGTGAGGGCGATTGATTCTCCAGCCCTTCCAGTCTAGACTACCTTCGTAGAGAAGACGTTGATCCTCCAGACGAGGATACAGGGCAGGAAGTTCAGTAAGGACCTCTTTGAATATGGGCCCAAGCACGTACTCTTGCTGCACATGGTGACGAGGAACAAAGATACGCCCATCGATAGCGCTTTTTTCCCCGGCCTTGTACTTCTCACATTCAGCATCAATAAGCCTTTTCAAGGCCACAGATGAGCTCACACGCTCTATAGATGGGATCCTTAATGAGGAAGAGGCCATTGATAGTATGCTTTTCGGAAAGTACAGAAGGGAGTAGAGAAAAGTGAAGAGACAGATGAGGGTTTTTATGCGTAAGTGAGCAGAAGGGTTTCAAAAGCCTTTGTGTCCGGAAATACATCTCATAAGTCGTTAAGTACTAAAACGTACGAATACGAGGAGTTCCTTCCAATATTGATAATTTCTGGAGGGAAGAGCACATTCCGGACGCTGATGCCAGCTTCGAAGCAAGATATTTGGCTTCGAAGCCAAATTTTGGCGCCAAAATTCAAACAACGGCTTCGAAGTACGGAAGCCAGCTTCGAAGCATACTACATGCTCAAATGTACTGGACTGCTCGAATATTGGTCTACTTCAAGGGGTTTTAGGGCCTGTTTATCAAAGTAATGACCTTCGAAGCAAATCCTTGGATCCTTTTAGGGATGAGGAGCACTGTTCGATACATTGAAACCAATCGTTGGTTTTATATAAAAAAAGGAATTGCCTTTTGAACCAAAACAATGTGGATTACTCTTCGAAGCAAAATAGTCAATTTGAAATTAATTGGTTATATTAACCATAACCATATATTGGCTATAGTTAGTTTTGAGGGGTAATGTTGTTAAAGTTCAGAACATTGATTCTAAATAATAACAGCCAGAATTGTCAACTATAAATTGACATGTTGGTTCTTTTAGCGTTTCATTAGACAATTGAGTCCAGATTCAAATGATGAGATTGTTCAATTCGAAGCTATGAGTTGGCTTTTAAAGACAAAAAGGAACAAAATCAGACAATGTCAAATATAAAAGGACTTTGTTTGTATTAAAGCCAAAACAATTACATCAAGTGACCCTATCTGGGTACGAATTCGAGCTCATAAAAATAAGGAATAGAATAAATAACAAGGTCATGGAATTTCATCCAACAATGATCAATGAATTTTTGTTCTTTCCTTATTATTTCTTCTATTTCCTCTAATGTTGGCTGCATAAGCTGGTGTGCTCTCACTTCATAATAGAGCTCCTCAGCCTTTATTTCGAAAGCTTCTTCCCTCAATGTTTGTTCCAACTCATCTATAACCAAATCATCCCAATACGCAGACTCTTTATTTCTGAAGTCATCGAACTCTTCGATGAAGTTTTCTGCTTCGTATTGGGCATGAATTCGTAGGGATGAAAGTTGATCCAAAGATTGCGTAGTAACCAGGGAATTTCGATGCCAGTAGAGGAGCACTGGAAGTTGGTCCAGGAACAGGTGAAGTTCTGCTTGGGCAATGGGGTTAAGGATATGGCCCCTGGTCAGAGTATCACAAGCCCATTGAAAGTTTTTGAGAGGGGTGTCATCCTCAAGAACATTGAAAGGCAAGTGAGAGAAAGCCGCTAGCAGAAGTTGAGCTTGTTTCCGCTCAGCTGGAGAAGAGGATAATGGAGGTTTGTAAGGTGAAAAGACTGTGTCCATTGGAAGGGCAAGCCTTAGTTTTTCTATCCAGGAAAGAGTGGGGGGAGAAGAAGGAGTTGATGCTTCAAATTCAGAAGATGGAGAAGATGAAGAAGAAGGTGTGGATGCCTCTATTGTAAGAGATGGCATGGGAGCGGAAGGAACAAAGGCATTAATGTAATCAAGCCAATCAGAAGAACAAATCTTCGCCTTCTTGGCTAAGAATGAAGGGCTGTACCCTTGTGCTTCTTCTGGGCGCTGAGTAGGATGCATTATTTTTGTAGGCATGGAGGAGATATACCAGGCCACAAGCAGATTCTCTTCTAAACTACGTTGAAGGTCAATGGGCACGTAAGGGTAGACCACTGAACTTCGAGCGAAGGAAGGAAACTCCAAGGGGTCAGTAAACTCAACAAAATGATGGTTGATGCGCTCCCTTACATCATAAGTCTCAGAGGTCGACCAGTTTGTCCAACCAGAGGCCCCAGACGATGAAGAAGTTATAGCTCATCCCATGCAGAGGTGTGTGAAGAAGAACTTCCCAAATCCATATTTGTAACTTGTCGAAGCAAAGATTTGAAGGTAGTTTGTTCAAAGTACAAAGGGATGCTAGAGGAAGAACTTCTTGTATCTACGGAGTTGTGAATTGAAGGGTTAATGGCAATGTGCTCATAGTCCAAAGATTGATAATTCGCAAAAGCCTCCATGACCTGAATATAGAAGGGCGGGTAAAGGTGGCTAATGAATGCGTGAATATTCTTTCGAGGGCAAACAACATTACTCAATGGCTCTTCGTATGCTTGATCAGTAGAGTGAGAAGTTGATTGAGCCATAATCCGTTCGAATGCTAAAGGTATTGGAATGTTCAACAAGTTGAGAGTTAATGCTAATGATCACCAAATGGGTGACGGTTATGTTTCCTAAAAGTGGATTCCATGCACATTCCAAAAACGCGGGAGAAGTTTTTTGATCCACTAATATCACCAAGTATTGGGTATATTAGTGCGGGGGGTAATGTTGGCTATATATTTTGTAAAAGCCAGTAACAATTCGACACGTGGCAGAATAAGGGTATTATGGGAAGATGATTCACGTCTTCAATCCTGATCGTACACGTGGCGATGACAATTGGTTCTCACGTGATCCGAGTAGCACCAGATCAGTAAAGAGATGAAAGATGACGTGGCCTCAACGGTTACTCATATTCAAATTCAAATATGAGAGGGAAGCTTAACTGCAAGTGATGGCGTAGTGGAACTACTTCTAAGGCAGCATGATCAGCGATCATGGAGGAGCAGTTCGACGGTTTGAAGTGCAGTTCGAAGGTCATCCTTGGCGAGTATAAATAGCAAGGAAGCCCCCAGAAAAAGCCCCCAGACTCAGATCATACAAACCAGTCATTTACTTTATCTTTTCTTTCCCAGTTTTTACATTTCCTGTACTTTAAATACCTGCACTTTAAATACTTGTTCTTTAAATACCCGCACTGCACTTCGATTCATAGGAGTAGTTTCAAGTAGATTCAAGTAGACTGTTGCTGTAAACCTCTTCGAGGCTGAGTTTGGACTATTGTAAGTGTTCATTTTTAATGAAATACTTCGATTGTTCTTCATATTAATTGTTCTTTTTCTTAATTTCTCCTAAGTCAAGCCACCAGTAAAAGTCCTCTTCATTGAGGCTGAAAGAACTAAAACACAATCGTCTGATAAATTGGTTGGCAATTATAATTTCTGTAAGGACTGATTGATCCTTGCTGGCACGCTCGCATTTACAAAAATACCCTTTGAAAAGCCAAAAAGCCAACAAGGTCCTTCAACACCAAACCCATATATCACAGATAAATTTTAGAAGAAACGAAAAGGCTTCAAAACTATCTTCAAAAACTAAGTTTGGTCTTTCTCTTCTCACTCTCTGTTTCCTCTCTCTCTCTCTCTCTCTCTCTCTCTCTCCTACATCAATGGCTATTGGGTTGGTATCCAACGGCCAGTCAACCGATCGGTCATCTGCTGATCGATCATTGATGAAATTACAACACACTCATTGAATCACTTCATATCAAAAAGAATTTTTGGTCAAACTTCTACTCAAATTTACGATTGGAAATGCCTTGGGCCTCAAAAAACATATAAAGTTATGGGTAGCCTCAAAATAAAGTCACAAAACCCAAACAGACAAGTTGGGAGTAGGGCTGCAAACGAGCCGAGCCGAGCCGAGCTTTAGTGTGTTTGGGCTTGTTTATTAAGATTTTAACGAGCTCGAGCTCGAGCTGAATAAAAATTTAACGAACCGAGCTCGAGCCGAGTTGCCTTAGGCTCGACTCGAGCTCGAGCCTGTTCACGAACCTTAACGAGCCAAAAAATTTATAAATTCATACTTGCATGTGAGACTAAAGTTACAATTAAAACATTGATTATACAATTATATATACAATATATACAAACATATTAAAAAAAAGTCCATATTTTACTAAAATAATAATATCTACTACCACTATTATACAAATATACTATCTATAGTTAAGTATTACTTACATTTATATTTTTTAAATATATAAATAGCATATTTCTCTTATTTTTTATGCATAATTTTATATTATTTAATATATAAATAATAAATATTAAACGAGCCAGCTAACGAGCCGAGCTTACGAGCCGAGCTTTAGACTGTTTGGGCTTGTTTATTAAAAATTTAACGAGCTCGAGCTCGAGCTCGAACGGCAAAAAAAATTAACGAACCGAGTTCGAACGAGCTCTTACCGAGCCGAGCTCGAGCTTGTTCATGAACGGCTCTGTCCATTTGCAGCCCTAGTTGGGAGAATCGATCCCTTGCCCGAAAATCATCCGTCGTAAACTCGGTGTAGTCTCTGGCATGGCTTCTTCGACGGAGCAGCAACCTCTGAAAAAACGAAAGCTGTACGAGCCACTAGTATCAGAACCAGCGCAAGAAGAAATCCTTAGACTAGGATCAACAGAGTGAGCTCTGTGGAAGTTACAGCTTGAATGCCGATGTGAGTGAGTCCGAGAGTTCGAGTAGTTTCTGGTACCGCCTCTACGATGTTGATGGAGCTTCGAGTTCGATGTCATCGTCTCCGTTCAATTTCCGTTTATGTTACCGGCACGTGATACTGATTTGTTTGCATCAATGACAGTGTTGAATTTCTCTGAATTTGGCCACTTTTATCTGGATTTGGCAATTTTCTTTGGATTTGGCAATTTTCTCTAAATTTGACAATTTTCTCTGGATTATCCTTGAATTTTCTCTGGATTTGGCAATTTTCTCTGGGTTAGAGTGAGATTTTCTCCTAATCAACCATATAGTAATACATGTACAGAAGTAATAATAAATCTATATGATTTCCAACATATAATGGGCAAGAGAAAAACTAGAATATCATATATCAGGGGAAAAAAAAACCTAGAGATCACACATTAAAATGTTCCATTGCCTATGATATAGATTTTCTCTGAGTTTGAGATTTTCTCTTAATCAACCATACAGTAATACATGTACAGAAGTAATAATAAATCTATATGATTTCCAACATATAATGGGTAAGAGAAAAACTAGAATATCATATATCAGGAAAAAAAAACCCAGAGATCACACATTAAAATGTTCCATTGCCTATCATGGAGGAATAGAATTCTTACATTTGACTTGCTGTTCAACATAAAAGTGTTACCCTGCTTCTCTATTAGATTTACTAAAATGGTGGTAACGCTGCAAATTCAAATAGGTGAAGAAATTAATTTGGGAAGCAATGCCCATGGCAATCTTGTGGATTTTATGGAAAAACAAGGAATGAGCTGGTTTTGTTAAAATAAGCATCTGGTGTGGTGCGAGGTGAAGAAATTAGTAAGAAGTTCTTATGTTTGCATTTTGGATAAAATCAAAGGCACTGATTTTAACATTTAAGAATGGGTACTTTGTTATGGATTTCTATGCATTCACTTTGTCATGTCTGATTACAAGATTGATCACCTTCTACATTGTTGACGTGTGTTCATTCAAAGTGCAAATGAAGGCAAATGGTGTGTCATTTTGAGGGCTGCTGATATTGTGGTTTTTTTTATGTTAGTCCATAGATCCAGAGAAATTTGAATGTTCAAAGTCTTGAACCCAGAGAAATTCTTTGGAAGCCCATAATTTCTCTGAATAGAATTTCTCTGGGAAAAATTTCTCTGGGCTGAAATTTCTCTGGACTAGAATTTCTCTGGGCTGAAATTTCTTTGGGCTAGAATTTCTCTGGATTGAAATTTCTCTAGTTCAATGTTGAGGGACCTTAGACATTATGAAAATATTAAATGTTCTTTATACTATAAAATTTTAATATTAGGGACCCTAAAAAAAAACCTTTTAAAAAATCATATTAGGACTACTTATGTTCACTTATTTATCTATGCTTAGGATTAATCACTAATTTTTCCAAAATGGTATATATGTATAAGTATTTTTATTTTCTTTCTATTAAAAACTCCAACATTATTTATAAAAAAAAAGTCAAAAAAATTAAACATAAAGTGATGTACATTTAAACACATAATGACTATAGTTTCCATGTTTAGATACACAAAATATATTTCATTTTAATCATTTTAAAAGGGGTAAATTACATTTACCTCTCATGAGATTTATGACAATTATAAGGACCTCTCCCGTAGTTTGAATAATTACAATAACTTTCCCTGCTTTACCTGACAATGTCAAGATTCTCCCCTTCTGTCAAATTGTTTCAAACGGTGTTACTTTTTCTACAGTAATTTACCTTATTTCCCTTCCTTTTAATATATTAAAAAATATTTTTGGATTGGAGGACATGTTTGAAAGAAACAAACAATGTCTGGAATAATATTTTTGGATTAATTTTTTTAAAATATTAAAAAATGTTTTAAAAAAATTATTTTTTTAAATATAAAATGTTTTTAGATATTTTATTTTATTTTGTAAATATTTTAATTTTTTAATTTTAATATTTTAAACTCAAAACGTAACTTCACACTCAAATTGTAACCAAACACATAACTCAAAACTCAATTAAAAAATTATTTTCAAACCTCATGACCAAACATAACTCGACACTCCACATTACTTTCAAAACTCTACACTCAAATCGTAACAAAACAGATAACAAAAAAAATTAAAATATTTAAAAATATATTTATAAAATAAAATAAAAATATTTAAAATAAAAATTATGTATTTCAAATAAAAAAAAATTGAAATTTTTTTAATATTTAAAAAATATATTTAACATAAGTTTGAATTTTTTAAGTTTGTGTTTAGTTACGAGTTTTGAAAATAATTTTTTAATTGAGTTTTGAGTTGTGTTTCTAAAAAAAAATCTTTTTCGGAACATGTTTTTACTCAAAACTCAATTCAAAAATTATTTTCAAAACTCATAACCAAACACAAACTTAAAACTCAATTCAAAACTATTTTCAAAACTCAAAACCAAACTTTTTTAGAAACTCTATTTTAAAAGAAAAAAAAATTCAAAAAAAAATATTTTATTTTTTAAAATTATTTTTAGAATCATGATTTGAGTGTGGATTCGTATTTTTAGTTATGAGTTTTGAAGAAAAAAAAATTGTTTGGTTATAGATTTTGAAATTTTTTGAAATTATTTTTTTAGGGTAAATATTTTATATTTTAAATATTTATTTATTTATTTTAATGTGTATTATATTTCATACATCTATGTGTTGTATTTTTTTATAAATATTTTAAATATTTTTTTTAAATATTAAAAAATTTTAAAATTTTATTTTTTATTTAAATATTTAGCTTTATTTTAAATATTTTATTTTATTTTATTTTATAAATACATTTTTAAATATTTTAATTTTTTTGTTATGCGTTTGGTTACGATTTGAGTGTAGAATTTTGAAAGTAGTGTGCAGTGTCGATTTATGTGTTTGGTTATGAGGTTTGAAAATAATTTTTGAATTGAGTTTTGAGTTATGTATTTGGTTATTATTTGAGTGTGAAGTTGTGTTTTGAGTTTAAAATATTAAAATTAAAATATTTACAAAATAAAATAAAATATTTAAAAATATTTAAATAAAAATTATATATTTAAAATAAAAAATAATTTTTTTAACATTTTTTAATATTTTAAAAAAATAAATCAAAAAATACTGTTCCAAACACTATTTATTTCTTCCAAGTCTGTTATCCAATTCAAAAATATTTTTTAATATTTTAAAAGGAAGGGTAATAAAGTAATTTACTATAGAAAAAATAATACCGTTTGGAACAATTTGATAGAAAGGAAAATCTTGACATTGTTAGGTAAAGTAAGGGAGATTACTGTAATTATTCAAACTATATGGGAGGTCCCTGTACTTGTCAGAAACCTCAGGTAAATATTTTTTATTTTTTATTTTTTTTTGGTACATCGGAAATAAAACCTCAGGTAAATATAATTACCCTTTTAAAAGAGTTTTTTTTTTTGTTTTCTTTTTTGGAAAATTTGGTTATAAACCCCCTTTACCTTCCTTTCATTGTTAGAAAGACTAAGAAAAAAATTATATTTTCTAAACCCCCTCATAATTAAAAAGTCTTGCATAAAGGACAAAATTTATTATTTAAATATTTTATCAGACTATTATACCCTCAACTAAATCTTCCCTAATCACCATCTCAATCTCTCAAGACGCCATGGCTAGGGTTTCAAGATCTGGTATCAAAACCAGTCAGCGACTTCCTCTGCTCCGCCTCAGATCGGAGTTCGATCTCCTTCTTCGGTTGATTTCTTCACTGTTCGATCACCGCTGTTGCCATTTGATCAAAGATCCTCGCCTGAGATCCATGAGTTGGTCGACTAGCCAAGCCATTGCGATGACCTTGAAGGCCGAATTGAAGAGTAGATACATATAGATATATATATCTATATATATGTGTGCGTTTGTGTGTTTTGAGATTTAAATTCGAATATATATGTGTTTTGAGATTTGAATTCGAATATATATATCTACATATTCCGATCTGTAATCTATATATATATCTTTATATTTGTGTGTTTTGATCTTGATTTTATATTTCACATGTATTCAAATGCTCCATACTTTGCAACCTCTTTTCCTCCTGTGCGAGAACTTGCTTCCATTCTTACTGCTACTGTGAATATATGCACACAAATAACCAAGTTTTCTATGATTATCTATAATTTTTAGTGTAATTATTTGATTCAGCCAAAATCAAAGAGCCTGCAATCAAATTTCATTTGATAGAACCTGAGTAAAATTTTACTCTGATTCTATTGCTCTGTTTTTTTCATTTGACAAAACCAGAGTAAAATTTTACTTTCATACAGAGTAAAATTTTACTTTCATACAGAGTAAAATTTTACTTTTAGTTTCACAGTATAAAATTTTACTCTCATTCAGAGTAAAATTTTACTCTCATTCAGAGTAAAATTTTACTTTTAGTTTCACAGTATAAAATTTTACTCTCATTCAGAGTAAAATTTTACTCTCATTCAGAGTAAAATTTTACTTTTATACAGAGTAAAATTTTATTTTAGTTTCAGAGTGAAAGTAAAATTTTACTCTATATGAAAGTAAAATTTTACACTCTGAAACTAAAGTAAAATTTTACTCTGTATGAAAGTAAAATTTTACTTTCATACAGAGTAAAATTTTACTCTGAAATACATAGTGAAAATGTCTTAATATGAGAGCTGAGGGTAATATAGTAAAAGAAACAAGTTTTAAAATATCAGGGGGTTTTGAAAGTACTTATATAATTCTTATCATTTTGAAAGAGAAATTAGGTAGTGAGGAGGTTATGACCAAATCCCTCTTGTTTTTTCACCATATTTTTGGGTAATTCTAAAGTATTAGTTTCAAATAATTTCAATTTCGGTCCCTCCCTCCCTCCGTCACCTTCGCAAGCTGTCGCTAGTTGCCACTAGCTGCCACAAAACCCACAACCAAACAGAGCAGCAAACATCTCTTCGTCATCTCGCACTCACTCTGCACTTCCACCGCTACGACTCCATTACTCTCTCACCTCTTCGTGCCCTAATCTCAACTCACTCAATTCCATAACTCTATCGATCTATCGAGAGCTCTAAATGTACGATTCGAAGCTGTTTTTGTGGATTTAGATAATCAATTTAAAGTTTATGATATGTGTTTGTGTGGTTTTAATTTCGATTCTGTTTGTGATTGATTGTGAGTTGTGATTGTTGTTGTGGTTTCAGAGTGAGAATTTGCAAAAAAAAATAAAAATAAAAATGAAGCTGACTCCGAGAGAGGTTGAGAAACTTATGCTTCATGATACTGGATATCTTGCTCAGAAGCGTCTTGCTCGTGGCTTAAGGCTCAATTACACTGAAGCTGTGGCACTTATAGCAACACAGGTTAGTGAAAATTTTAAACTTTCAAAAAAGAAAGAAAGATTGCATAGGGATATCGGTATCGGATGCTGATACTACTTGGATACTTGCGGACATGTATAAAATACTTCTTAATTGTTTTTTTTTTATTAATTTTGAAGCATCATTTACTTAATTTTGAAGTGTTGATACTCAAAGTCATGTATTACTTCGTTTACGAAATTAGAATTAATAGAGTATAATTGCAAGGATGAAATGTTTACTCAGTTCTTTGAAAAGAACATAGTGAGTTAAAAGTAATAGAATTTGTTAAATTGATGGATCCCTATTGTATCATACATGTTTAATTTTCATACATATTTAGTAATAACTAACAAGAAAATATAAAAAAATAAAAAATTAATATCAATAAATAAAATAAATAAGCATGTAAACTTGTATACAATATTTTTGATTAATGCAAAAGGAAAATGCATAGGGATAAAGTTGTGGATTATTTTATTATTGTAAAATAAACATATTAGACTTGAAATTGAAATGAAATATTTGCAAGACTTATTCAAAATTAAAAAATTAAACTAGTTGCTAATTCTTAAATATTAGTATTTTGCATTATAAAATTATAGTGTGCTTTAACATTCTTGAGTTTACGTGTAAATAACTATTAATAATTTTAAAATATATATATATTTTTTACAAACATATCCTAGCCATATACTCATATATATATATATTTTAAAGTTTTGTCATATCGTCGCAGTATCCATATCTCATATCCATGCTTTAGGTTCTAGCTATATATCAACTGTCTCTTTAAAATGGATGTCAACAATGTAAATTTCTAACTCGTCCTTTCAATATTAATTCAATTACTAAATATGAGTTTATTTGATACGATTGAATAAGCTGGTGAGCTTGTACTTAGTTTTGGACAGTACACTTTCTTTCAACTTTGTGCTCATTTTTGAAAATGCAAACAAGAGAAAATTCAAAATGTCCTCTAATTCTTGGTTGGGGGATTTGAGAAGAGATTTGAAATAGAAAAGGGAAAGGGAAAAGGTAGGTGAAATGTGAATAAAACATATCTATATTTCATCTAGTTTTATACATCTTTTCCCTTTTCCTTTCCAAATCCCCCAACCAAACACAGCCTAAATATAGTGGAACAGTGAAAAATGGAGTCTTTTAGTTTGGTGTCCCAATGTATTTGTGTTGAAGCTTTATGGAATTTTAGTTGCACATGTACAGAATCATGCTATTTTAATCTAGAAATTGTAACCCTCAAGTCTATTCTGGAATAGGATGTTTGATATTCCTTTTGTATTTGGGTCCTGTTTGTAGATTTTGGAATTTGTTCGTGATGGTGATAAGACAGTGGCAGAGTTGATGGACATTGGGAAACAATTATTAGGAAGGTATGATCTGTATTGTTCATCAAATTTCTTCATATGTTATTATTACCATTCTACAGTAATATAGGCACTGGGAAATTCATCTTTGTTGTTGAATGTTTGATCTTGTGAGTTTGCATCAATCGTAATTGATAGAACAGATATCCTGACAGTTTGAAATATTCAGTGAAGAATGAGAAGAAGAAGCATATGGTGGTCCAAAAAAATGGCTTTTTCCGTAATGAAAATGCTCATGTTTTATATTGTTGGAATTCTGACACCAGTTAGTGTTTTTTTGCATCATCTTTTCGGCTTAACATGGTTTATTGAAGTTATCATACAAGGGAATAATGAAAATTATTTTTCAAACTGGGTGTCTTCTGGCAATACTAATATCCCAAGGTGCTAATAACTGAAAATGTTAGCTTCCAGAAAACATTTTGTTTAAGTTTATTAATAATCAAATATGGAATGAGTAGAGAAAAATTGACTGGAATTTTTCTTACTGTAAATTACATGGCCGATGAAACTTGGTGATTTACAAACTTGCAGTTGAACATGTAACAAAATTTCCTTTAGAATTATTCACCCTCAGTGGAAAATACTGGATCTGAAAGTTCAACTCTGTCAACAGGAAACAAGTTCTTCCAGCTGTTCCACACCTTTTGCATTCTGTTCAGGTACTAAATTTATTGATTTTGTAGCGATTATTATATCTTCTTTTGTTATTCTGATACAGTAACATACAATCTAATGATTTACACTGACAGTTTGTGTCAGCACATGTTGAATCCTCTTTGTTGTTTTGTTAATATAGCTGCTTCACCTGAAGGTGTTGTATCTGCTGCTTTATAATCTTGTCATTCTCAATTTTTTTTTGTGGCTTCTGGATCAGAAGTTATCATCTAATAGGCATTATGACCATTAGTGTGATATATTTTCTGTTCAGGAACAAAACTCTTTTGTATTGTGAACTTCTTGTTCATGATATAGGAATTGTCAGATTTTTCAACTGCTTACTTTCTGGCATTTTTTTTTTCTTTTTTTTTTCCCATTTCATTTTTTTTGCCCCCCCCACCCCCCCCCCCCCCCCCTCTCTTTTTTCAGAGGTAAAACACATATTCTCTTCCAATTTTATTATTTAAGCAAATATCACCTGCTGATTCTACCTTTAGGTTGAGGGGACCTTTCCCGACGGGACAAAGTTAATCACTATCCATGATGCAATAGCTAGTGAAAATGGAAATCTGGAGTTAGCTTTAGATGGTTCTTTCCTTCCAGGTAAGGATTCTTGTATGGTTTAATCAGCAGTACGAGATCTGTATTTCATGAATGATTTTTATTTTTATTTTTTGAAAAGTAGTCTAAGAAAATATTACAAAGTTTTAAACTAGTACATGCATTTGTAGCTGAATGACATTGATGCATGGAATTATTTTACTTTTTGAAGGATTTTGGGCATTAACATACTTTCAAGTTGTTTGTCCATTAGACTTATTGAGATTGATGCTTCCTGTCCGTCTTGTGTATGAAGTGATTTTCTGAACAACAATGTGAAGCCACTTATTCATGCAGTGTGGTGTTCTACGTTGAACAATGAGAGTTGTTCCTAATATTGTTTCTGAACACTTAAAACTTACCATGATGTTAAAGATATGGGAAAGGCTATGCTATACACCCCAAGGTGTGTACCATATGCACCTTATAACTAAAAAAGAAAATAGCATAATTTCATACTTTTTGAGTCATAACTATAAAATAAAAAATAATAATAATAATCATAACCAAACATGACATGAGGCATGACTAAAGAATTCATGAGTCATAACTAAAATAATGTCATAATTAAAGAAAAAAATTGGTCATAACTAAAGGAGAAAATGGAATAATTAGGGGTGCATATGGTGCACTCCTTTCAAGGGTGTGCATGTTAGAATTTCCCCAAAGAAATGCTTACTAGCCTTGTCACTCTGAGCTTCTTGAAAATGGTGTGGCAGTGGTCTGTTTCTTAGTTCTTTATAGGCAAGAAGTAGAAGAGAAGACCTTGGATAAAAGTTTGCACTAACAAGTGAAGTAATTTACCTGACTAAAATCTTTGTTCTGTGTTTCTGCATAATATGTACTACCATACTGCTCTTCCGGTTAATGTTTGAAGTAACATAGACTTGGATATAACATCAAGCTCTAAAACATGTTTACAGTTGGCTTGGATAAAAGGTAAAAAACAATTGTAGTTTTAGTTAAATCATTGAGAATTGAGATTGAGCAAGTCAGGCAATAGGCTAAGAAGCACGGATATGAACACGGAGATGGCCGCCACAGGACATGGTGATTTCAAAAAAAATCAAGACATGGACACAATGAGTATATGGCTTTATTTGCTATGTATATAAATATTACATCTATAAACAACCAAAATTAATGAAAACTAACTAATTTCACATTAAAAAAAAAAAAAAAACCAAAATTTTAATCAACAAGAGACTAGATCTGTATTGTGTTAAGCTCCATGAATCGTCGGAAGCCAATCTCTCAACTTTACCACTGTGTTTAGATCTGTGTTGTGTAGTTGATGGTTTGATATGTGTTCTATATTTATTTTTAAATTCAACCCTTATGTTTTGTAAATATTATAATACGACCCCCAAAATTAGATTTGATAAATTAAATAATGGCCTGCCATGTCCCGAAGCATGTCCCGCTGTGTCCCCATTATCTAACAACTAAAGCTTTTAAAGCTACTGGTTGTCAAACAACACTAGTAGAGAAGAAGGAATCTATCCGGATTGTTTTGTTACAATCCTGAATTTTGTCCCCTTGACATTCATTTTCAAATGGCCAAGCTTAATTTCTTGATTTTGCATTTTGCAGAATTCTTGCAGATCTGCTTAATGTGTGAAAAATTAGTAGACTACGCACACTAGCTTCTACAAACACTATCAGAGTGAAACACATTTTGTATAAATTGGTTGCTTATTTGTCTCTGAAGGGCATTGATGGAAGAATGTTGGTTCTGCAGTTCCCTCACTAGACAAATTTCTCCTGATAGTAGATGATAGAATCCCTGGTGAGCTAAGGTATGGAGCCAGATGTATTACCCTTAATCATGGAAGGAAAGCTGTAACCCTCAAAGTCACTAACACAGGAGACAGGCCAATTCAGGTGCTTGGCTTAAACATATGTTCCTTATTTTTGTGGCATCTTTACTTCTTTGTTTTTCCCCATTCTGGTTTATCCCACTTGACAATGCTAAAAATCTCTACTTGATTAAGCATGTTGGAACCATACACTCCTTCATTATTAAGCTTACATTTCACTCACAACTTGAGAAGCTTGAATATGCAACTTAAGTGTGATTCCTTTAAATACACATTGAACTTATCATACTGAACAAAAGTGCTTTGCATATTTCTTGATTGTTTGACAGGATCTTGCCGTCATATAAACAATGCTGTAGTCAATCTCCTGGTTATAGCTTACTAAGGTTTTCGCAGAAAAAGGAAGTCTAGGCTGTTGGTGGAACAAGTCTAAACCATTTGAATTTGTTGTTTTAGCCTTCTTGAGGTCTATTTGATAAGATCTTGATAATTCACATAAAGAAAGAACTTGGTGCCAAATCAGATGTTAAATAGTTTTTGCTGCAATTAATTTATACTTCCTTTCCTTTTCATGCTAATTGTCATTTGCAGCATTCACATTTCATGGAGTCAACCTATTTCGAGGATTCCAATCAGTGTTATAGTGTCTGCTGAAATAATGTGATGTTTCTGATTTCTGTCTATATTTACCTAATCAACAGTTCATGTTGTTATATTCAAGAGAAATCTTTTGTGAAGATAATGGTGATTTTTAAAATCATTCAGGTTGGCAGCCACTATCACTTTATTGAGGTGAATCCCTTCTTAGTTTTTGATCGAAGCAAAGCACATGGCATGCGGTTGAATATACCAGCAGGAACAGCTACGAGATTTGAGGTAGGACCTTTTAACCTCATCTGATTTAAATTTGGATTGTACCTGTATGATGCTTCCTAAAACAATTTAGAATAAGTTGAGATATTAATTTTATGTTTCATTTTTATACGTGCATATTCTTTTGCCTGGAAGTATTTTAACTAAACCAAACCAAACCAAACCAAGCAAAGTCTTAAGTCTCATCAAATGGAGTTGGCTACATGAATCCTTCTTCTCCACTCAACTCTATCAAAGGCCATTTGGTTAGTCAAATTAAGGAAATTCATATCTCTGTTTACTACACTAGGTTACGTCAATCTAGATCTATCCCTTCTCCTAACACTTCCCTCTACCGTCACTATATTGCATCTCTTCACTATTGCCTTTGTTCGTCTCCGTTGTATATGACCAAACTATCTCAATCTATTCTTTCTTAACTTATCTTCTATTGGTGCTACTCCTACCTATTCACGAATATACTCATTTCGAACTCTATATTTTATAGTCTTGCCACAAATCTACCTTAACATTCTCATCTCAGCAACACTCATTTAATCTACATGTTTATTAGTTGCCCAACATTCCATCCCATACAACATTACTGGTCTAATAGCCGTTCTATAAAACTTTCCTTTCAATCTAGTGAGTATTCGTTTATCGCATAGTACCCCAAACTCACTCCTCCACTTAAGCTACCCCACCTTAATTCTATGGACCATATCTGCTTCAATCTCCCCAGTCGTTGTGATAATTGATCCTAAATAACAAAAAAATTCACTCTTAGGCAGTTCTTGGTTCTCAATCTTCATTTCTCCTCCATTTTCATTATTACTATAATATTATTACTAAAATTACACTCCATGTACTCTGTCTTAGTTTTGCTTATCCTAAATCCTTTAGATTCAAGTACTTCTCTCTAAGTTTCCAACTTAGTGTTAACTCCTTCTCTAGTCTCTTCCACTAACACGATATCATCTGCAAAAAGTATAAACCATGTAACATCATCCTGAATATTTCTCGTCAACTCATCCATAACTAAAGCAAAAAAATAAGGACTTAAGGTTGATTCTTGGTGTAACCCCACAGTAATTGAAAATTCACTTACTTCTCCAGCCGGCGGTCTAATAGTGGTCACCACCACACCTTCATACATCTCCCTAATCACATCAATGTAGCTTTTTGTCACCCATTTCTTCTCTAACACCTACCAAAATATATCTCAAAGCACTCTATCATATACTTTTTCAAGATCAATAAAAATCATATGAATGTCTCTTTTATTTTCTCTATATTTTTCTATTACTCTCTTCAAAAGATAGATCGCTTCCATTGTTGACCTGCCAGGCATAAATCCAAATTGATTCTTTGACACCTCTGTTATATTTCGCAAATGACGTTCCATCACTCTCTCCCACAATTTCATTATATGATACATCAACTTGATTCCTCTATAGTAGTTGCAATTCTAGACATCTTCTTTATTCTTATAAATTGACACTAAATACTCTTCCTCCACTTCTCTGGCATTTTCCTAGTCAACAAAATATTGCTAAATAACCTAATCAACCGAGCAACCCCCTTCTTACCCAAACATTTCCAATCTTGAACCCAAATTTAGCGTCTACGAGGTAGACATGTATTTAAGATTAATCATTTCCTGTGGCACTAGAGAATGATGGATGGTGTGGGCACTTCCTTCTTCTTCTGATAAGTGGAGTGGGGACTTTCTATTGCAATGTTCTGTGATCATTATATACCTCTTGAACATAAAGAACTCTATAAGATAGTTTTTGGACCTGGTGGAGCTATATGGTACAGAATGCTGGGAAATTTTGTAACATGTCCCTAAAGAATGAAATTGAGATGAAAATAGAGGGATGGGCGTGTAGAAAGATGAATGATAATAAAACTAGAAATGGACGTAGTGAAGAGAATTGAAGGGTACCATCATTTGCAAGCATGAGAGAGGAAATAGTCTAACCTCATTCAGTGATGTGAAATGTGACCTCTGACTGCACTAATAGGTAGGAGTTAAGTGGTTTAATTGGGAAGTTCTCTGAGAACAAGATGAAGGCCAAAAGAACATGGGTTAAGGTTATGAGAACAACATGACTTGCTATATATAAGGAGAGGTGTCCTAGAAAAAGAATAATGGCCATGGATTAAGGAACAGAGAATTGGGTTTATGTCCTTTTACTTAATATTGGGTTGATCAGACCTTTGAACAAATTAATCTAGTTTCTTTGCATTGTTATTGATTGATTTGTTCTCATTTCGCATCTTACTTTAAACTTTAATTTGTCCCATGTAAGGATTTAAGGATTGTACCATTTTTTGTTTGGTTGGCCAGCCAGGGGATACGAAAAGTGTTACTCTTGTAAGGATTGGAGGTAAGCAAGTGATCAGAGGAGGAAACAACATTGCTGATGGTCCTGTTGATGATGCCAATGTCACATCAGTGATGAAAGCTGTACACACAAGAGAATTTAGGCATTCTGAAGAGCCAAATGCCAGGTTTAGAAAATTGGCCAAGCAATTTTTTACTTCTTGTTTTCATGTTTGATTCATATTACTTGAAAATTAGATTAGCTTCTCTGCCGCAATGGTCATGGATAAAATAAATGCCTTGAAACTGATTTTGCAGTGAAGGTGTCATTACGGAAGGAGGATCTTTTACCTATACAATTTCTCGTGAGGCCTATGCTAACATGTATGGTCCTACTGTCGGTGACAAAGTTCGGCTCGGTGACACTGATTTATTTGCAGAAATTGAAAAAGATTTTGCAGTTTATGGTGATGAATGCGTATTTGGAGGTGGAAAAGTTATAAGGGATGGAATGGGGCAGGCTTCTGGATATCCAGCTGCTGATTGTCTAGATACTGTTATTACAAATGCTTTGATAATTGATTATACAGGAATTTTCAAAGCAGATATTGGAATTAAAGGAAGTGTAATAGTTGCCCTTGGCAAAGCAGGCAACCCAGATGTCATGGATGGTGTATCGGACAACATGATTATTGGGGTGAGTACTTTGTCACACCGTAGTGACAATGGTGGAGGTATGATAACACATCAGGTTAACACTGATGCTTCCCTCTATTTTGATCAGGTTAACACTGAGGTCATTGCTGGAGAAGGAATGATTGTAACAGCAGGGGCTATAGACTGTCATGTGCACTTCATCTGCCCTCAATTGGCATACGAAGCAATATCAAGTGGTGAGATTTCTACATCTTTGAGAATTGGTCGGGAAGTTTTTGGTGAAAGTTTATATATATTTTTTTGTAAGTAAAAATTTATCTACTCTAATACACGGAGTATATTATTTAAAATTGAATAATTATATTTACAGGTTCAAGTTATTTCTATCACATCACCTCCTAAACTTCAACATTGATTCTTACCTTGCAACCTCTTAAACCTAGAGTAAGGATAGTTCTTAATTGACCAAAGTGTTTGTTTGAGAGAAAACTAACTTAGAGAATGATTAGATAATCACCCCCTTTTATATTGATAATAGGTAGCTTACAATGGAAATCTTGGAGGCACAAATAAGGAAATAACAGCTAATAGAATAAGAAAGCCCTAAGGCACTAATTAAGGAATCAAAATATAATCTAAATAAGGAAACAAATAATAGAATGATGGGTTAATTACACTAATAGTCCCTATAGTTTGGGGCTTGTGTCACTTTGGTCCTTGACTTTTCAATTGTGACACATTTGATCTTGTATTTTGAATCTTGTTCCAAATAAGGACGATTGAAAATATCATTACATTTTTCAAGGGTAAAATCGTCAATTTGATAAAATATAAACTAATTTGACAAAAATAAATGTCAAAAAAATATTTTTTATTTTTTAAAAATTATTTTTATCCACCAATGATAAAATTATATGAAATTACATGATTAATTTTTTAAAATTAATTTTACATGATCATCATCCAAACACATAATAAAAATTAATTTGATAAAAAAAAAATGTCTAAAAGATTTATCAATTTTACATAATTTTATTTTTAGTAGGTAGAAATAATTTTTAAAAATTCAAAAATATTTGTTTGACATTTATTTTTGTCAAATTAGTTTATATTTCATCAAATCGACAATTTTACCCTTGAAAAATCTAATGATATCTTCAATTGTCCTTATTTGAAACAAAATTCAAAACTCAGGGTCAAATGTTTCATAATTGAAAAGTTAGGGACCAAAGTAACACAAACCCCAAACTATAGGGATTATTTGTGTAATTTGCCCTAGAATGATCCTAATATATATTTTAACACTCCCCCTCAAGGTGGTGTAAAGATATCTCTCATGCCCAGCTTGCCAAGAATATCATGAAATGGTTTACTGCCAACTCCCTTGGTGAGAATATTTGCAAGTTGTTCACAAGACTTCACAAATGGAGTACATATTGTGCCACTAGTGAGCTTCTCTTTGGTGAAGTGATGATCACTCTCAACATGCTTTGTCCTGTTATGTTGAACAGGATTGTGGGCTATGTTGATGGTAGCCTTATTATCACAATATAGCCGTATGGAGTCTTTCTGGTCAATTCCCAGATCATGCAATAATAACTTGATTCACAAGAGTTCACACACACCTTGTGTCATAGCTCTAAACTCAGCTTCTGCACTAGACATGGCAACCACATTATGTGTTTCTTACTTCTCCAAGTAACCAAATTGCCTCCAACAAAAGTACAATACCTTGAAGTGGACCTCCTATCAGTTACTGATTCTGCCCAATCAGCATTTGTATAAACTTCCACACTAAGATGATCATGTTTGGGAAAATAAAGACCTTTTCTAGGAGAAGATTTCAAGTATTTCAAAATTCTCATAACTGCCGCCAAGTGTATTTCAGGAGGAGCATGCATGAACTGACTAACCACACTAACGACAATAGCAATATCAGGATGAGAATGGGCCGAGTAAATAAACTTACCTATTAGTCTCTGATAACTCCCCCTATCAATGGCTGCTCCCCCACTATCATCACAAAGTTTCTGATTAGGTTCCAGTCTATGAAGCACGGGTACAGATATGAGTACTAGTATTGGTACGATACGGGGTACGTCGATACAGTAAAATCTAAAAAAAGTAAGGTACGGGTACGGCTTGGTACGCTTGTAAAAAAATATTTCTTTTTAATTTAAAGTAATGCAAAAATTAATTAAATGGTTTAATTTGTTAAGATCCAACCTATAATTAACACTTAATGCTAAAAGTAAAGGTATAAATCAAAATTAAATGTCAATATATTAAATAACTTACAAACCATAGTTTAATTTTAAAATTATACTAAGCATAAAACTAAAAATAAAAAAGAAATTTAATGACAGGAGTTTTATCTCTATAGTAGAAGAAAATATTGTTTCAACTGAGGTATGGTACAACTTGGGGTATATACTAGGTATGTCTGAGTACACCGAAAATTAGAAGAAAAAATTTAGGTACGCGTTTCATGTACCCGGTACGTATGTAGAAGCACCATATGAGGTATCATATGCCGGTAAGTACCCGGTATGGATATGGTATGTTTTTCGAAGTACCCATGCTTCATAGGTTCTAGTGGTGTGTTACAGGCTTTACTTCCAAGCATTCTTGTTTTTTCCTTTAACACGTCAAGGACATATTTTCTCTGACAAATGAAAATCCCATCTTTAGACTTAGCCATTTCAATCTCCAGAAAGTATTTCAAGTTCCCCAAGTCTTTGATTTCAAATTCACTGGTCAAATACTTATTCAACAAAAGGATTTCCTTAACATCATCTGTTGTAAGCACTATGTCATTCACATATACAATAAGAGTTGTAGTCTTACCATGAGAGAAATGTTTAACAAACAGAGTATGATCAGTCTGACTCTGTTTGAAGCTATATTTTAGCATCGCCAGAGTGAATCTTTCAAACTAAGCCCTAGGGGACTGTTTGAGGCCATATAATGACTTTCGAAGTTGACATACCTTACCTTTAGTTTGAAGAGTTTCAAAGCCATAAGAAATGTTCATATACACCTTCTCTTCTAGGTTACCATACAGGAAAAACATTCTTCACATCAAACTGATGAAGTGACCAATCCAGATTATCTGCCAGAGAAAGAAGTACTCTAATTGAATTCATCTTTGCAACATGAGCAAGTGTCTCTTGGTAGTCCACCCCATAGGTCTGAGTGAAACCCTTTGCCACAAGTCGAGCCTTATACTGCTCAATTGAACCATCTGCGTTGTGCTTCACAGTATACACCCATTTGCATCTCACAGTTCGTTTGCCCCTGGGTAACTCAGTCAAATCCCAAGTGCCATTCTTATGAAGTGCTTTCATTTCCTCCACCATTGCCAATTTCCACTTAAGAATAGTAAGAGCATTACGAAAATGATTAGGTATGCTAACAGAGGAAATTTTTTACACAAAGGCTTTATATGAAGAGGACAAATGAGAGTAAGACACAAAGTTAGAAATAGGATGATGAGTACAAGATCTCACACATTTTTTCTTGGCAATGGGGATATCAAGATCAGTAGGCTCAGACTCAGAGGTAGTAATATTAGAAGTTTTTGGGATACCTAAACCTTTATCAAGAGAAGGAGACGGCAGTGACTGATTAGAAATAATCTTTTGTATCAAAGCAACTTTCTACCTTTCTTTATCCCTCACATAGACTTACCCTTCTCTGTTCTTGGCAACATCGAATTTTGTATTGCTAGTAATAGATATCACTGGAGGTGGTACTGGGTTAGGAACAATAGGAGCAATAATAGGTACCGTTGGTGGTGATATTGGATCAGGAATAATAGAAGGAATAGGAGTCTCTTCACTCCAAGACTCCCCCTGAAGAGATGACTGGGACACTAGATGGGGCAAGAAGTAGGATTGAGACTTAAAGAATGTGACATTCATGGACACAAACCATTTATGAGAAGGAGGATGATAACACTTGTACCCCTCTTGAGTAGGAGAGTAACCTAAGAACACACACTTGAGAGAACGAGGATCCAACTTACCTCGAGAAGGAGAATGATTATTATGAACAAAACAAACACACAACCAAAGGTTTTTGGAGGAATGAAAAATATAGACTCAGAACCTAAGAGAACTTGAAGAGGTGCCACTTTTTTGTAAGACTTGTGTAGGAAGACGGTTAATGAGATATGCAGTAGTGAGAATAGCCTCGGCCCAATAGGCCCAAGGTACGCCCATAGAAAAACACATATAGCTAGTCATATCAAGGAGATGACAATTCTTGCATTCGGCAACCCCATTCTATTGAGTGGTGTCAGTGCAAGATGTTTGGTGGATAATGCCATGAATGGAAAAATATTTTGCCAATCTAGAACTTAGTTGCACGAAGTGGGAGCGAGAGCGGAAGCGGGGGAACGTGGCCACTTAGAGGAGTCGTAAATTAAGAGCGCTTATGTATTATTTTTATTAATTATATTTTATTTATTATAATAAATAAGAAATAATAAATTATGTTAAAATAAATAATAAATAAAAATTAGATGTTTTATTTTATAAATTTTTAAAGATTTTTTTTATTATATATGATTTAAATAGATTTCTTTTAAACAATTAGATGATTTATTTTATTTGTTATATGTTAAAAAGTTAAGAAATAATAAATTCTGTTAAAAAAATAAAAAATAAAAATATATTATATGATAAAATAAATAATTTTTTATTTTAGACAGAAAAATTATATTGTTTATGACAAATTATATTATATATGATAAATTATATTTATATTATATAAAACAAATATAAAAATGGAGAGGGAGAGAAAGGGAGAACAGAGAATAGATCGAGACAGAGAAGCAAACAAAGACGAAGAGGAGATCGAGAGTGAAAGAAGAGAGAGACAAAGACAATCGAGATCGACAATGAGAGAAGAGAGGGACGAAGACAATCGAAGCCCTAGTCTTAGCCCTAATCGCGATTCTCTCGCATTAGAAGCACGTTTCCTATGCGATTCTTCCTTGAAAGCGTAAAATCGCGCTTCTTTCTCAGAAACGTGAGTCCCTTCCACAATTCCTGCTACTAAGATCTAGAATCAATGTACTCACCCCTATTATCAGAATGCAATACTTTGACAATTGTCCCAAATTGGGTACTAACCATCTTATGAAAGTTTTGAAACAGAGAAAAAACCTCATTTTTTTCTTTCATATGAGGTACACTCAAGTAGCACGACCTTTCATTGACATCACATGAGAGGGACCCCAAACATCCGAATGAATTAAAAAAAAAAAAGAACTGAACTTTTATTATTACTAGGAGCAAAAAAGGCCCGATGTTGTTTGCCAAGTTGGTAGGACTCACAATGAAACTTAGACTTTATTTTTGATAAAAACAGAAGGAAATAAATGTCTAAGTAATAAAAGATATGGATGTCCTAGACGTCGATGCCACAACCATAAATCTTCCTCGGTGGATGGAGACGGGATGGAATGATGAGGCTGTTGGTCAGTCTGATTTAGGATATAGAGACCATTTTCTGTTCTACCACTGCCAATCGTCTTCTTCGTGGTAAAGTCCTGAAAAAGACAAGAATCAAGGAAAAAAGTTACACTACAATTTAAATCTCTAGTAAGCCGACTCAATGATAATAAGTTAACAGAAAAATTAGGAACATGTAAAACATAAGACAAAGGTAAAGAAGGGGTGACACGGATTAAACCTTTCCCGAAGACGGAAGAAATAGTACTATCAGCAATCTTAACTTTATTTTGACTAGAGGCTAGTGTATAGTCTGAAAAGAGATCAGAAGACCTAGACATATGATTTGAGGCACCAGAATCAATAATCCATGGCAAAGTCTTATAGGATAAGAAAGCACTAGAAGATGAGGCTAAGTTACTTGAACGGGCAAACGAAAAAGAAGCAGAAAATGCACCTGGAGGAACTGGAGGCCGGCGATCAAGCAAATTGCACAGAGCATCTTCAAACTCAAAAGATGACATACCAGAGACCAGATCAGAAGTTTGCATAACCGGAGCTGAATCATGCGTCTCTACAGCACTAGGCTGATGAGCACGAGAATGAGACCTACGTCCTCTCGACTGACTAGAACGCCCGCCTCTATGACCAGAGCGATTTCCTCGACCTCCTGATGAAGTCCCGTGAAGCTTCTAACAAGTCTCACGGGTATGCCTCAACCGGCGACAGTAATCACAGAACAAATTATCCTTTCCGGAAGGATGAGAAGAAGGAAGTGACAAACCAGTCCCATCCCGAGAAGGTGCAGAAAGTAATGCTGAGCGGTTTGTAGAAGTCGGTGGTAACATAGCAGGATGACGACTCTTCATTTTGGACATAAGCAAAGGCCTCTTGAAGAGATGAAAGAACATCCATGCCAATGATACGACTTCAGACCGGGTCAAACTCCACATTGAGGCCTTTCAGGAACTTGAAAACTCTCCTAGGTAAGAAATTTCTAGTAACCAATTGAGTCAACTATGTAAATAGGCTTGTAATCCAAAAAATGATCTAGGCATTTCCAACCATTAGTCAGAAAGGTGTAATACTGAAGAACTGTCTGCTCTCCCTGTACTGAGCGCTCAATAGACCGGCGCAACTCAAATGACTGAGAAAAAATTTCATTTCGAGAATATGTAGCAACTATTGCCTTCCAAACATTCTGGGCAGTCTCCATAGATAAATAACCTTCACCAATCTCAGGAACCATAGAATGAATGAGCCATCCCATAATCAAAGAGTTGGTAATCTCCCATTGATCATAGCTAGATCAGAAATATCTGGTGCTTGAACTGTCCCATCAACAAATCCCATCTTCCCCCTACTCTCTGTTATCAGAATCTTATGATTCGCGATTCGATTCACAATTTTTGTAAAATCGATATGAATTTATGGTTGAATATATTTTGGAAGTGAATTTATAGTGAATCGCACAATTCACAATCGATTCACGATTCAATTCACTTTTTACGATTCATGCAATTTTTGAAATTATTGTGTCCGACATATTTCAATTCTTTTTTTCTCCATCTTTTAGTGAAAATGATATAATACAATTTCTAATAGCGTTTAAAATCAAAATAACCAACATATATATACATGATTTGTTATTATTTTAGTAATCATGAAGTTTTTAATAGGATCTAATCAGATTTAGTCATACCAAACATATTTTTAATCTTTCTTCTCATTTTTTTTCTCTTTAAAAAATCATAATATATATTCTAAAGATGTTTAAGATTAAAGTTACACTATGAATTATCTATTGCTATTTTATTAAATTGAATATAATTGAATGTTACATGTGTGAGGTCAGTTATACCTTTTAAAATGTTTAGTCTTTAAAATAAAATATTCTAAATAATTATTTCTTATTATTTGCTCACTGTTACTTAGAAAAGTATGTATGCTTATTGCCCAAATATCAATATCGTTGTTAATTAGTGTTACTTTGGAAATTGATAGTTTGTCTATTTGGTTATAATCTTTATTAAGAATGGTTGATGAGAAATATCTAAAAAGGAAAAAAGGTAAGATTTACATAGGAACTTTTGTTAACTTCTACATATTAAACTACATGATTATCATTCAAAATAACATTTCCATTGATTTAAGTCTAAATATTTCATATTCATGAGATATATTTATCATCTAAATGTGTAGATATATATTTTTAAGTAATTTAGAAAAAGTGACCAAATCTTTACGATTCACGATTCGGTACGAAGCCATTTTGATTTACTATACGAATCTCAATTTGACAACTATGCCCCTACTCTTCAGAAAAAGTGTCAGACATTGAGACCATACAAGGTAATTCTGACCATTAAATAGAGAGGTGGTGATTTTGAAGCTAGGGTTCAGGTTCTCAAAAGTAGTAGTCATAATTGGATTGGAACTCTCCCCTTTAGATGGGTAAGAAGTAGTGGATTCACTAGATGGGTCAGCTATGTTTATGCTACTATCTTGACCAGAAAACACAGCACTAATCACAATAATGGAAAGAGGGAATGGAATGGGTAAGTAATCTCAAACACAAACCACTATAGGAACATAAAATTTAGATTAATGGGGCCATTTACCACCCCAAAGAATAAATAAAATGATAAAAAAAATGGTGAAACTTTAATCAAAATAGCAGTCTTGGGTTCAACCACAATGAAAAAAACGCAGTAGTAATAAAGAGGATGAATCAAGGAGTGTTATTGGGACATATGATGTGGAGAAACACTTAGATGTTATCACAACGAGTTTGAAACACACAGGAGAAGGCCAGAGGGAAGTCCAAAGCACCCACTAGACCATGGAAGAAGCCTGAAGATACCCAGATCGGTGTCAGTTTGAGCTGAAAAATCCCAGGATGGGTGTTGGCTGGTTTGAAACCACCTAGAGAAGAGTTAGAAGAGCTAAACAGGGACTGAACAGTAGTTAGAGGTCTTTTGCTGGAGCCAACAGGGTCTGGAACAGGTTGGGTAGTGACGGGTGGTGGTCGGGTGGTGTATTGATGGTGGTTGGCTACGTTACACGGACTCGTCAGTTTTGGCGAAGTACCCGTGTCGATACGACACGACACGACACGGGTACGGTTACGGGATACGGACGGGATACGGCATGGAAGAAGTGGATACGGCATGGAAGAAGTAGATATGGCATATGGAAGTAAGAAGAAAGATGGCATACCTAGGATTAGGGCTACGAAAACTGCGATTAGGCCTTCGATCCTGCGATTAGGGCTCCGATCTTCTTCTTTCGAACTATCTTCTTCTCTCTCTCACACTTACACTCGATTGTTCTCTTCTTCTATCTCTTCTCTCACTCTCGATCATCTTCATCTCTGTTTTGATCAACGTCGTCTCTACCTTCTCTCTGTTTTCTTCTCTTTTTTCTTCTCTCCCTTCTCTCTGTATTCTTCTCTCGACCGTCTTCTCTTCTTTCTTCTTTTTAATTGGTGCCTATTATATAAATAATGTATAATATAAATTATATCATATATCATATATAATATATAATATAAATTATATCATAAATAATATATGATATAAATTAATAATGTATAATATAAATTATATCATATATAATATATATAATATAATTTACCATAAATAATATATAATATAAATTATATCATAAATAATATATTGAGAACAACTCCTTTTCTTCCATCTTGAAAGTTGTCACCAATCAACAAGTTAATAAATTTTCACCTTTTCACCAACCAATCAAAAGTCAAAAAAGCTACCATCTACCTATCAATTATATAATAACAAATTTAATTAAATAATATATAATAAGAAATTAATAAAATTAATAAAATCTATAAAATACATTATCTATTTTATATTTATTTTAACATAATTTGTTATTCCTTATTTATTATATTTTTGTTACTTATAATATATATGTCAATTAAAAGTAAAAAAAAAATTATATAGATAAATCAAAAAAATTATCAATAAAAGTAATACATAAGATAAAAATAATAAATATATTTAAAAAATAACTATTTAACTTATCTTTATATAATAAATATATTTTAAAAATTAAATATTTAACGTATCCCCTTACCCGTATCCTCGTTTGAATCCATATCCACGTATCCTCAATTTTTAATTTTGAAGTACCCGACCCCTAGATACGTACCCGCACCCGATACCCGCACCCGAGTCCGTGTAACATAGGTGGTTGGTGGTTGTGTGGGTGATGGTTTTAGGGTTTTGGCTCTGACACCATGTTTCTTTGAGAGAGAACTAAATTAGAGAATGATTAGATAATCACCCCCTTTTATATTGATAATAGGTAGCTTACAATGGAAACATTGGAGGCACAAATAAGGAAATAACAGCTAATAGAACAAGAAAGTACTACTAATTAAAGAATCAAAATATAATCTAAATAAGGAAACAAATAATAGAATGATCTTAATATATATTCTAACACAAAGTAGTGTCCGAACTTGATAAAAACTTCATAAAAGCTTCCACTTGTTACATTATGCCTCACCTGTCTGGTAATAGTCTCTTCTTTTTTAATGTTTTGGTGTGTGCAGAGTATACTGCTGCTAGGAGTTTACATGAAAAAAATTGGTGCTAAGACGTATAAATCTTCCTATTTAAATCTTTAAATCTTGAAACTTGAGGCCTCAATCACCCTTCTCAATCTAGATGAAGTTTGCAGCTTGAGGCTGAAAAATACACAAGATAATTTAGCTCACACAAGGCATCCCTTATAGATATGTATACAAATCAGTGACCTTGTAGGTTTTTCTTAGAAGGAAGAAGGATGTCCCTCTAGGTGTTTTTTTTCTTGTGTGTGCGTGTGCGTGTGCGTGTGCATAAGGTCAGTTATCACAGTGTTTTAGTGTCAGTAACTGTGATAATGTAGCTGGAATCTGATAGGGTGATCACTTCACTAGGCAGTTAACTAGCAAGATGTCATGCGTGTGATTTGCTGGCTTCTGTTGCAAAGAGGCTTACATGCCCTTACCTTTTAGCTTCTTCTGTTACGCAGTACCTGTTTAGGTGGAATGTTGTCCATCATCTGCAGAGCTACCAGATAGACTTCAATCATAGATATTTCATTCAGATTGGCAAGGAGATCAGAGATGTCTTTAACTACGAGTCATGGACCAGCTTCCACAAACCACATTGACTGAAACTCTGTAAAGTGATAAGAAAATGTGTTAAGGTTATTGTTGCTCTTAAGAAGGATGTTTGTAAAGTAACATTTTTTTTAATAAAGAAAGTGATAGACATGTAGCTGCAGGAAAAAGAGAAAAAGTAGTCCTTAATAAAATAAACATAAAAGGTTTTTGTTTTGAAGTTGGGAAAATAAAAATGAACAAGTATGAATATTTTTTCATAAAGCAAACCGATAAGATGTAAATTCAAATTTCTTTCATATGCTCCTTAAGTTTGTTTTCCTAATATTGATAACATATGTAGGCATCACAACATTAGTGGGAGGAGGAACAGGACCTGCTGATGGAACACGTGCAACTACTTGTACGCCAGCAGCATCACATATGAAACTAATGCTACAATCCACAGATGACCTGCCTCTAAATTTTGGTTTTACAGGCAAGGTATCCTTTCTTCTTTGCAAACCAACAGTTGTGCTCCTCTTTTTTGACTTGAACATGTTCAAGCATTATGCTGTTCAGGTCTGGTGATTAACACTCTGAATCCTGAGCTAGCTTTCTGTGTTTGTATGCGTTTTCTTCACCTTTTTTCTCTTCAGAGAAACTGTTCATGCATACATCTGTGGCTCATGTGTTTTGTGTTGTATAACCTTTTGTCTTATTAGGGAAATGGTGCCAAACCAGAGGGGCTTCATGAAATAATTAAGGCTGGAGCAATGGGACTGAAGCTTCACGAGGACTGGGGAACTACTCCTGCTGTAATAGACAATTCTTTGACTGTTGCAGAACAATATGACGTTCAGGTACTCTATTACTGTGTGTGTGTGTTTTTTTAGAATTCTTCATGGGGAAAGAAAGGTGACTTTTATGTTAGCTCATATTTGTCATCTATCAATTCTGCAAAATTTGCAGGTTAATATCCACGCTGACACCTTGAATGAATCTGGATTTGTGGAACACACAATTGCTGCATTTAAAGATAGAACCATTCATGCTTACCACAGGTACAAGCTGCAATCTCCCACCCACTCTCCCTAAAAAAGAAAAAAGAGGAAAAATTGAAGGTTCAATCATTTGAAATCTGTAGACTATTTAATAATCTTGCAGTTTGTTTGTCAAAAATGGATTGGATTCGTATCATATGAAGACTTTAACCTTTAGGTACCATTGTCACAAATCTTGCTCATTCCAAAGGTGATGCGCCTCTCTTCATTGAAGAGTTTCAGCTAAAAGAATTAGTTTAACTTCACCATTAAAAGAGTGAATTGTGCTAAACATACGAATTGATGACCTATAACCAAGCACCTTTCTAACTTGGATATCAAATAATGACAAAATTTATTACCAAAGTACCACTATTGTAGGGAATTTAAAATTTTCCAGTCCATTAGTGAGGGCACATGTACTTTCTCCATTCTCGCATACAGTTTGAGGTCATGAATCCCACATGATGGCCCCTTTGTTGGTTCTTGCCTCTTGTTGCCTTTTGTTTACTGTTGCCATTGACTGTAGGCTTGGTTGTTATTTCCATAGGCTGTAGTGAAATTGTTGTATCGTCTTTGGCTGCATTTTGGCATTTTGGCCCTTTGCTAGTGTACCCTCCTTTCCATAATTTTCTTTGGTGCTTTTACTGGATTTTGGAGCCCTTCTTTTTTCCCTTGGTAACTTGTGGTGTCATGTGTGAATTTATTTACAATACTAAACTTGCAATATTCTGCTGTCAAGCCAAAATAGTTTCATGTGACATTATCTATTTCTGATTCTTTTTCTAGTTTTTTCAGTTTTTTATGTTTGTCTCCTTCTTACCCTTCTTGCCAGTGAAGGGGCAGGCGGTGGTCATGCTCCAGATATCATCAAAGTTTGTGGTGTCAAAAATGTTCTACCCTCATCAACTAATCCGACACGCCCTTTCACTTCAAATACCACAGATGAGCACCTTGACATGCTGGTATGAGAAGATAACATAAATATTGGTACGTTCCTCATAATGAATGGCTTTTCACAAATTGTTGTTGAATGTATACAGATGGTATGCCATCACCTTGATAAGGACATTCCGGAGGATGTAGCTTTTGCTGAATCACGAATACGGGCTGAAACAATTGCAGCAGAAGACATTTTGCATGATATGGGGGCAATTAGCATTATATCTTCCGATTCACAGGCTGTGGGTCGTATTGGAGAGGTTACCATCTTTAATTTTCTCCCAGCTGCTTTTCTTACTTCAGGGCCTTTACATAAGTACTCTTCTTACCAGGTTGTTAGCAGGACTTGGCAAACTGCTCACAAGATGAAGTTATTAAGAGGATCCATTGAATCGAGTGGATCAGACAATGACAACCTTAGGATAAAACGATATGTTGCAAAATACACTATAAATCCTGCTATAGCTAATGGGTTTTCTGATTTTGTTGGTTCAGTTGAGGTAAGCTACTTTTCACGTTGTTATCTTGCATTCAACTTGACCTCATCTGTGAAAGAACAAATAAAAACAGATATTATGTCGGAAAAAAGAAGAAGATTTTTATCTGAATAGTATGTTACATACATTTGGTTGGAGTCTAATGTGGATTTAATGAAAATATCAAGTGTAATAGAAATGCATCCTGTTCTGATCATGTCCCCACTTACTACTAACATCTTTGCAGATTTGTGAAACTATGAACTATCTGAAGGAATTAAGTTGCTATATAATAATTTCAATCATCAAATGTTTTTAATATTTGATTTTGGAGCATTTGTAGGTGTGACTTTAAATGGTGGTCATTGACACGTGACTTGATAATTATCCTAGAAATCTGAAAAACTTGCTCAAAATATTAAATGTTTTTTCTCCTTAAATTTTTTGTTAGCGTGAAATTTGATAAGTTGGTATGAGTACATAAAAAAGACATAAACATGCACATGGTCACATACAAGAGGAGCTGAATTCTAATATGAAAAAATAGTGCTCATCAAGTTGTTCCAACTTCCATGTGACG
The DNA here is from genome assembly GCA_036172215.1 of Camellia granthamiana. Taxonomy (NCBI): domain Eukaryota; kingdom Viridiplantae; phylum Streptophyta; class Magnoliopsida; order Ericales; family Theaceae; genus Camellia; species Camellia granthamiana. Next base: position 121,119,353 of record CM069912.1, on the reverse strand, counting down.
TACTGCTTTGCAACAATAATGCCCTTTGTCACATACTAACAATCTTAAATTGGAAAGCCTACCCACTTCTTGGATTTCTGCCCATACTTTTATAGGAATAGGAACTATTGGAGCAAGGTAAATTTATAATTACATATTTAAATATATTTATATTTTTTTGCAGGTTTTTACTTCTAAATATGTTTTTGAAGAAGAGCTTAAGGGTTTGTGGAGTATAGAATTAATATAATTATTTTATGACTGTTCTGTTGGACAATATACTGTTGGACTTGCTGATTCTACTTTAGATAGCTAATTAAGTTCTGATTATCAGTAATAAAAAATTTTAATTTTTGTTATGAATTTGCTGCAGACAGGGAAGTTAGCTGATCTTGTTATTTGGAAACCATCTTTCTTTGGGGCAAAACCTGAAATGGTGATCAAAGGTGGCACGATTGCATGGGCTAACATGGGTGATTCCAAATGCGAGCATCCCAACTCCCGAACCGGTAAAAAATGATATTATTATCTATACGAGTGTTCTTGCAGACTGAGTGACAGGCTTTGTTGCTGATAATGTCCAACATTCTTTGTTTGTTATATTATCATGTTGTCTGTAGACAAATTTGCCAGTGAAAATTAAGGATCTTAAGCTAGTTTCACTTCGTTGGAATCTCTCCATGCCTCTGATTATATAGCATGTACTTTAGGCAGTATATGGACTCTTCTATTTCCCCTGCAGAACCTGTGTGAGGGATGTGGGATATGTGTGGCCTATGTCCACTGGATATGACGAGGGTAAGGGTGTGCGATATGTGTCCAACACCTACACCCACTTTAGACTAGTGGATCTTCTAATTTTATATGATATTTGAAGAAAGAAGAAACTCACATTTACTAGTAAATAAAATTTTCTTACTTTTCACAAGGCTGGGAGATAGAAATTCTATTTAATTTCAAGTACATTTCTACATAATTTACATCATATTATCTAAGAATATTATAAAATAAGCAATATATACTAGTGTGTCGGATATGTTTGTATTCCTATCCAACTTTTGGGTACATAATCCCTGCATCTGAAGATTTAGATTTTAGCTTAGCACTCGTGTCCGATACTTGTACCTGAGTCTATATAACATGGATTTCAGGTGCTCATCAGTGTAAGTTCAAATTCCCAGCAGTTATGCTCATCTGCCTGCCCAACTAGCAGGATGTAGACCTCATAAGCTCTCACAATTATTGTTAAAAACACAAAATCTGATATTTGTCCAAAAAGAGTTCAAGAAATTTTATAGTTGAATTACTGGTTTGACAATCTATTCAGCGGCTTTTCATCAGGCAGCCAAGAAGAATTTTTTTTTATGGAAGTCCAATTTTTTATTGGAATGCATGTTTTTGCAGGTGATAATGAGGCCAATGTTTGGAGCATTTGGCAAGGCTGGAAGTTCTAACTCCATTGCTTTTTGTCAGTAAGGTGTGGACATCTCTCTCTCTCTCTCTCTCTCTCTCTCTCTCAATGTGCTTATAGCCTTGTAGAATTCATCAATCAACCTTTTTCCGAACAGGCGGCCATAGAGAATGAAATAAAAGCCCTGTATGGACTCAACAAGAGGGTGGAAGCTGTAGGAAATGTGAGGAAGCTCACCAAACTTGACATGAAGCTTAATGATGCCCTTCCAAACATCAAGGTAGATCCAGAGACGTACACAGTGACAGCAGATGATGTGGTTCTTACCTGCACTGCAGCTACCACGGTTTCCTCTTTCTCGAAACTACTTCCTCTTTTAGGCATCATGGATAATGGCTCTGATATTTCACTGTGTTAGGTAACTGCTGAAATGAACTGTAATAAATGAAAAATATTTCTCGTTTCAAATTTAATAAACAAAAATATCAAATTGTTTTCTGATTGCTGCCTAGATGATTTGGTTGCATCTTACATTCTGGGGTCCAATAAGTAAATGAGTCCATCATCAGATATCATCTTGTGAAGATAATAAAAATTTGTAGTTTTGTTAAGTATTTTGTGTCCCCTACATCAATTACTTGTTATGGAAACCACGCTTGTATGATTTATTATTAAATTGATATTTGGTGCAATGTATTTAAGTTACAATTCAATGTATACCAGTTAGGTCAGTTGAATTTTTTTGGTGTTGACAGTAATGATAATGGTGATAACAAATACTGTAGTACCTTATGGAATTCCTTCATATAAGTGTATATACTCATTTTGATTATCTAATGTAGGAGTCTAGAACAAAGTCTCATCTTGTTGTGTTAATGGCTTTAGTCTTACTTTATTGGTGTTATCTGCTAATCTATTTGATTGGATGAGGAAGAGCTAATTAGATTTGTGGCAATATTGACATGTGAATTAAAATCGACATGTATCATAATAGGGGAGGATAAAACATATGGGGTTGCTAGTATATCATTGCTAAAAAATAAGAATTAGACTGATGTTTGATAATTGTTAAGATTTAATACATCTAATAGGAACAAAACAAGAATCTAAATCGAACATACAAAATCACTAAGTTTTACGTGGTTCACCTTAGAATAGGATTACATTAACCTCTTTATAGTTTTACTATGATCTGAAAGTATTATAATACAATATAGAGAGATGTGGCACTTTAACTCTAAATACATAGTTGAATTTTACGTCGAGTGGTTAGTGTTCAATATTTATTAGGATTCACATATTGTCCCAATAGTAAGTGCTCAAATTTGAAAATTTTCAATTATTTTTTAACTTTAGTCAATTTTAATTAAGCCAAAGAGTTTTGACTTATCATATTGAATGCTAAATGCATTAGAAGATAGCCCTAGGTCTTACTCATAATAAACCAATTTGTCCCTAGATTTTTATTTTCATAGTTCAGCTCTTAAAAAATTCAGCCCTGCTAAGTTACCATTTAAGCTATCTTTACTCGTCCCTGGAAAAAAGAAAAAAAATTGGACTTCTTTTTAGTATGGATGACAATGGATAACTTACCATGTGGGTATCCATAGAGACCCAACCCAAATGCATGGGTTTTTCCCTATTTTTCTTATCCATTGGGTAGGGTAAGTGATATTCTTTAAATATCCACAGGGGATGGGTACCCACTAATTTCTCCATATGTTTTCTTTTTCTTTTTTTTTTTTCTTTTTTTTTTTTTTTTTTTTTTGTTAAGATTCACAACCAAAACTAAATATACATTCAATCTTTTTTCTTTTATTTATTTATTTATTTTTTCAGGTTTACAACCAACTCTTTTTTTTCTTTTTTATTTTTATTTTTAAGGTTCACAACCATTTTTTTTAATTTTTAATATTCACAACCAAAGCTAAATATACATTCAATCTTTTTTTTTATTATTATTTTTTATTTTTTATTTTTTAAGGTTCACAACCAAATTTTTTTTTTTTTTTAAAGATTTACAATCAAAGCTAAATATACATTCAATTTTATTTTATTTTATTTGGCTCAACAATAAAATCAAATACACATCAATTAACATTGTCACATTATTCTTGTCAAATTTTATGCATATCTAGAATTTTTAAATTTATTTAAAAAAATTAAGGACACTGTCTAGTGCAGGTTTCGGTTTGCTTTTCTATGTTATTTATTTTGTTATGTATTGTAATTTTCAGAATGGTTTGCTTGTTCTGAAATTTCAATTACCGAGTATGAATCTATTTGTTTTATGTTATCACGCAATTTATACAATATATATCTATATATATATGAATGTATTTGAAAATAAGGAAATTGTAGAGAATCGAAACAAGCATGAGTACAAAGATTTATTTGCTGGAAAAACAGAAAGGGGATACAAAGTCTTACTAAATAATTTTTTTTTAAAATAAAAGAATTTTTCTTAGTTATGAACAGATTTAACTGAAATCAGCTTGTTTCTCAATGTTATGCTTCATTTATTTAGATAGAAAATATTTTTTATAAAAAAAACTAAAAATATATTTTTTTATATTTGGTAGTGGCGGTGATGGAACGAAGGTGAAAGTAGAGATTGTGACATAGTGGTGGGGTGATGGCGGCAGTGATGATGGTAGTGGCTATGGTGATGGTAGTGTGATAGTGAAGGTGAGAATAGTGGTGATGGTGTTGTGAAATTAGTAAAAATTTAATTGAAAAAATATTTTTTGTTTTTTATAAGTAACAAACACAAAATTCGTGAGGGACTAAAGGAAGAAGATGGAGGATGGATTGGGTGTGGTAAGATATAGATATCTTAAAATGAGTGGTTCAGATTTGTTAAAAGGTATAATTAGATTTTGGATAAATTAAAATGAATGGTTCAAATTTGCTAAGAGAAAGATGGTTTAATGTCTAAAATGTCCGTGGCTAAGAGATCAACAAACAATTCCTTGTTTATGCCTTGATGTAATTTAATATGGGTCTTATAACACTTTCTTCAAATAGGTTCTTTCTGTTGATACCATAAATCTGTAATTTTTTGCAGGACACGTGGCATTCTCTTATTCATTTGGAAGTTAAAAGAAGTTATAGAGATGATGGAGAATATGAAGGACAAAGTGGATGAGTGGAAGGACACATGGCAAGACAAGAATAAAGATGGAAGAAATTGGTAGTTACTAAGTAGTTATTGCTGTATTTTTTCATCTATAAATAGCCATTAATGGCTACATTGTAAAGGATTCAGAACTCAAATCAAAGACACTTAATTTCAATATTTCTTGTCATTTTCCTTATCTTAGGAGTAGTTTAACATAGATTTATATTTTGAAACATTTATTTTCAGCATTTCCTTTTCGAAGCATTTTATGCACTTCCTTTTCGAAGCATAGGAGTAGAGGTAAGTAATTATTACTTTAATTGTTCACTCAATCGTCTTTCTTCGTCCCTCATTCTTCTTTTAATTTTTCTTTTCGCTACACTTGGCAATTTTGAAGTTCTCTTCGTTGAGGCAAAAGAACCGTCAACGCAATCGCTTGATAATTGGCTTGAATTTAATCTGTAAGGGTTTTTCAATCCTTACTGGCACGCTCGCATTTATGATATTTTTCTTTGTAAGAAAAATAAGCCAACAATTTTGGCACACCGGTAGGACTGCCAAGTGTAAGAAATGACAAACGATTTGGATTTCGCCATTCGAACTTGTCAATTTGAAATATATTGGCGTAAAAGAAAAATTTTGAATCTTCAAGAAGAGATCCATTTTCTTGATGAAATAAACTTTCATCCATTACAATATTATTTGGTGGAAGAAAAAAGACACAATTTAATTGGAGAAATTCATCAACTTGATATGGAAATTCGCCAATGGAATGATGAGTTATCAACTCTCACTACCAAGTCTTTAACTGAGGCTTTAATGGCCGGAATTGTTGAATTTTTTCAGAATTTTTCCATGGTTGAAAATAGCAAAAGCAAAGAGTTGATTTCATCAATGGCTAGGGGGGTTCAAGAGTCGGTTTTTAAAAAGCCAAATTATGAAATTAACATAATGAAAGAGCATGTTTTTGAGCCAAATTTGGCTAAGAATGATGTTCCATGCATGGCTCGGGGGGTCTCAAAATCAATTTTTAGAGAGTTAAGTCATGAAAATAACATATCTATGGGTGATTTTCATAAGCCATTAATGGCTAACATGGAAAAACAACACACTTTGTCAAATAATTATGAAAATCAATTCGGCAAAAGTCATGTTTTTAAACCAAACATGGTCAAGAATAATGAACAAGCCACTGTTCATGAATTCAAAATTTTTGACATTTTTCAAAATGTCAAAAAGTATGAATTTTCATGGTCACACTATACCATGACTTTTGGTGTTCAAAATCCTTTTTGGATTTGTAGTTCACATCAAAATATAATTCTGATGATGTGGCTAATAAAATTAACAAATTGTTCTTATGAGTTCGAAGCACTAAGAACAAGGGATGACCATTTAAAATGCATGAACTTAGCTAGAAAAAGCCTATGCATTTAAATAAATGGTTGAGAATGACTTATCTTTTCAAATTGATGGCCAGTTGTTTGTATGTACACAATCAAAGCACCGGAGATACATTCGAAGCATCAAGAGTTATTCGAAGGTTGATTACTTCACATTTGAAGCTGTATAAAGCTTTGAAGATACATTCGAAGCATCAAGATTTGTTTCGAAGGTTGATTACTTCACCTTCGAAACTGTATAAAGCTTTGAAGATACATTCGAAGCATCAAGAGGTGTTTCGAAGGTTGATTACTTCACCTTCGAAACTGTATAAAGTTTCGAAGATACATTCGAAGCATCAAGCCTAACCTTGAAACTTCATTGTAAGTATCATCATCCTATATCAATGCTTCCAACCTTTGAAGGGTGATGTTGTTCCTTCAAATTTGTGCCGCAAGACCTTCAAACGATGAATTTGGTCTTTTATACCACCTTCGAAGCTTGTTATTGGTCATCTAGTCATAATTTCATGCTTATTCGAAACACTTTATTGGTGCTATTATATCATTCGAAGCACTTTGTTGATATTATTCGAAGCACTTTATTACTTAGATTAGTCATGTGCTTGGTTCGGCCCTTCAAAAATTCAAAGTAAACATCATTTTTAAGGGCCGCATGGGGTAATGTTGACACCATAAATCTGTAATTTTTTGCAGGACACGTGGCATCCTCTTATTCATTTGGAAGTTAAAAGAAGTTATAGAGATGATGGAGAATATGAAGGACAAAGTGGATGAGTGGAAGGACACATGGCAAGACAAGAATAAAGATGGAAGAAATTGGTAGTTATTAAGTAGTTATTGTTGTATTTTTTCCTCTATAAATAGCCATTAATGGCTACATTGTAAAGGATTCAGAACTCAAATCAAAGACACTTGATTTCAATATTTCTTGTCATTTTCCTTATCTTAGGAGTAGTTTAACATAAATTTATATTTCGAAGCATTTATTTTCAGCATTTCATTTTCGAAGCATTTTATGCACTTCCTTTTCAAAGCATAGGAGTAGAGGTAAGTAATTATTACTTTGATTGTTCACTCAATCGTCTTTCTTTGTCCCTCATTCTTCTTTTAATTTTTCTTTTCGCTACACTTGGCAATTTTGAAGTCCTCTTCGTTGAGGCAAAAGAACTATCAACGCAATCGCTTGATAATTGGCTTGAATTTAATCTGTAAAGGTTTTTCAATCCTTGCTGGCACGCTCACATTTATGATATTTTCCTTTGTAGGAAAAATAAGCCAACACTTTCATATTTTATTTCTTCAAACAGGCTCTTATAACATTGTAAACAGGTTAACCCGCAAGGGTAGCCCAGTTGGTTGAGGCCAAGGGACTTGGGGCCTAGGAGTATGCTCCTCTCTAGGTCTCAGGTTCGAATCCCACTCCTTGCTGTGCTCTTGGCGGGCCACTGGAGGTTTGCCCGGTCGTTAACTTCAAGGCCCCGAGATTAGTCGAGGTGCGCGTAAGCTGGCCCGGACACTCGGTTATCAAAAAAAAAACATTGTAAACAGGTTCTTATAACATGTAAGGGAGAGAGTGAGAGAGAGAGATGGTTGTAATTTTTTTTTTAATCTTCCACGTTCTTCCACATTTTTTTTTTCAATTACTAAAACTTATTTGATTGTCTCAAAATTATATATTTGATTATTATAAAACAAACTTTTAATTAATTAATTAATGTGTATTTGATTTTGTTGTTGAATCAAATAAAATAAAATAAGATTGAATGTATATTTAGCTTTTATTGTGAACCTTAAAAAAAATAAAAATAAATTAAAAAATAAGTTGTTAACATTAAATATATTAAAAAATAAAGAAAAAAGATTGAAGGTATATTTAGCTAAAACCTTAAAAAAAAAAAAAAAAAAAAGTTGTTAACATTAAATATATTAAAAAAGAAAGAAAAAAGATTGAAGGTATATTTAGTTTTGAATGCCGATTCGTAGCTCGAAAAATTTTCGAGCCAAACGGCTCGAATTTCAGCAGAAGAGGAGGGGAGGGGGAGGGGGAGGGGGAGGGGGAGGGGAGGGGAGGGGAGGGGAGGGGGAGGAGGGGGAGGGGGGAGGGGGTGAGGGGAGGGGAGGGGGAGGGGGAGGAGGGGGAGGGGGAGGGGAGGGGGCCCTAAAAAATGGAGGATGAGGGGGCGGAGGCGGCGGAGGCGGCGCGATCGGCGGAGGCGACGAGCGGGGCAGAGATCAGAGCAGCGATCGGCGAAGGCGGCGAAGGATGAGGCGCGGCGATCGGCGATCGGCGCTCGGCGACGGCGACGGCGACGGCGACGGCCTCTCCCTCTCCCTCTCTTTCTCTCCCTCTCGTTCTCTCTCTCTCTCCTCTGTGTGTTGAAGTCGACGAAGAAGACGAAAGAAAAGGAAGAAGAAAAGAAAAAGAAAAAGAAAAAAAAAAAAAAAGACAGCCCAAAACGACGTCGTTTTGGGCTGTCGAGCCAAAACGACGTCGTTTTAGGACATTCGAGCCAAAATCGAGCCGTGGTTTTCGAGCTACCACGCATTATTCTTTAGTTTTTGTTGTGAATCTTCAAAAAAAAAAAAAGGGTTGTTAACATTAAATATATTAAAAAAGAAAGAAAAAAGATCGAAGGTATATTTAGCCTTTGTCGTGAACCTTTAAAAAAAAAAAAAAAAATTGTTGTTAAACATTAAATATAAAAAATAAAAGTAAAATAAAAATGGGGATTAAAGTGGGTTGGGAAAAATCCAAACCCATTAAGAAATGGGGAGGGTAGTACCCATGGGGAATGGGGAATGGAAAAAATTTATTATAGGAAAATGGGGATGGAGAATTAATATCCACCCCATTAACCCCCATTGCCATCCCTACTTTTTAGTCTATATTTTTATGCTACAGAATATGGCTTGGGATGTAGGACCGGGGCGTCTTAAGTCTTAACCTAACAAAATTTATTTACATGTTCTTCTAATGAAAATGTTTTTGCTGACAATGCTATTTTGTTTCCTATTTTGAAGCCCAATAAATTGTTGATGTTTGAAGTCGGTTGATTAGAATTATGGAGAAAATAAGGTTGCTACTTGCACGTTTAAACAAAAAATATAGTTGACAATCGTGCATTTAATGAAAACATGGTTGGTAACACACTTTTACTCGGGTTAGGTACCTATGTTCAAACATACACTTGCTAATTTAATGAAGTATTTAAAAACTTTAGGCAAGTACAGTAAACCATAGACCTAAGTATAGTCAAGTTGCATATGAACATTATTGAGTAAACAAACAACTATTCTAATCATGTTCATGTTCATACTCCCAAACCTGTTGCTAGTGGATATTCTTTTTGTGAACTCTGAGAAGTGCTGGAATTCATGGGAAGATGCATATCTTGTATCATATCATATGTAGCATGAGGTCTCAGCAATAATAAAATAATTATATTCTTGAACTGAATATTCTAGAATCAAATTATAATTTATGAAAATATTAAAATTATTTGTAAATTACTTATTGAGTTTCGAAATTTATGTAAACAACGGTTTGTGGGTCAAGACGTTACAAATGGTAATAGATTGATATTCAGTTTCTAAGTTTGTAATTGCGACTTATTTGTAGAAAACTATTTATCGGCATATAATCTTAAAAATTTGGGTTGAGGTATTACATCATATCCTCACTTGTGTTAAACTCAGGACTGCATTTTCTACTTTCATTTTTATGTTGTTTGAGAACATTCATTTCATTTGAATCTTATAGTGCTAGAATGTGAATAATTTACGTTTCATTTGTTTTGATAGAAAACATATTTATTTGATACAGCAGAAAAATAGAACAAGTTGATTTGAACTTGAGGGATGGCATGAATGTTTTGAGTTCATGCCAACTGGTGATGTAAACTGACTGAGGAAATAAATAAACATGTGAATTGAATTAATGCTATAATTAGGAATATTCCTAGTTTATTAGAGTGAGATTGATAATATAAATTAGGTGGAAATTCCTTATATTATATAGATAGACAATATGATTCACTGTTGAACCCTAATATTATATTAAATGATTAGATTATATGAATAGACTATAAGTTATATTATGTAGATAGACAATATGGTTTGATGTCGAACCTTAATATTATATTATATGGTTACGTTATATGAACACACTGATCTGTCATGAAAATGATAATAATATTTTCTCATTTGCTTATGTTTTGTTGGGGGGTTTGCTGCTGGATTGAAGAAATAATTTTTCACATAGCGAACATGTGGGAATTGAAATATAATTGTTAGCCTCGTCAACTGGTTTTTGAGAGAACATTGTTATATTATAGTATGGTTTAGCAAAGAAATAAATTAATTATGTACCATAGTCTTGGTTTTTTATTTATGTCCTTGTAAGTTGTGTTGTACATGATTGGCTACAGGGCATAGGTTGACAATTTCCCACATTCCTAGCCGCCCTTTTTGGATCTCGCGCTTATAATTTAAAGCATTATTACACAAGTAGTTATTATTGTGTAGTAAAGAAGTGATTTGAGACAAAAAAAAAAATTATAGATGATAGGTGCAAAAAGTCTCGTGTGCAATTAGATAGAGAAATTAGTAGTTGGAAATCAAGAAAAATAATTGTCTAGTTGAAGGTTTTGAGGAGATCTCGTTAATTTTCACAATAAAATCACGTTAGCAACATCTTAAAATTTTTTCTTATTATACTACCATTCTCACATATCACATATATGAGTAAAGATAATGGTTACTTTAATATTCTACGCAATTAGTTTATCACCTGTATTATGTACGGGATAATTATAAATATTTATATTTGTTTTAAATTTTTTTTAATATATAAATTATATTTTTTAAGATTTTTTATAAATATAATTTAACAATCTTATCACTAATCATAGTGTATGAGAGAAGTTGAAAATGGTACTGTAGTAACTATACACGGATTATACCTATAATTATTTGTATGAGGGGATTTTAAATGCTGATTAAGAGATTTTGACCAAATCAATAAATGTAGGAATGTGAATTGAAAAAAATTAATAAATGCTGATCAGGGAATTTTGACCAAATCAATAAATGCTGAATTTATTTTTTTTTAATAAAAAATTTAGAAAATTCAGATTGGGATATTGAAGCTCCCACAAGTCTTGGGGTTAAAACCCCCCTTTTGCTTAATATATAGTATAGATTTCTTACACTCTCATATGATTGTATAAAATATCGTCTAATCTATTAAAACTGCCCAATTTGCACTGATTCATATGTTAATTGCGGATTAAATTTTGATATATTCCGCCTTTGAAACCGTTTCGCTCTACTATAATTAATATATATATATATTTTAATCTCTAATAAAATATCAAAATAAAAATAAATAAGAGATAGCCGTGAAATTTATTACAAATTAATAATTATATATTTGCAAAATATTCTGTAAAATTAATGTGTTATATATATAAAACATATTATACAAATATTTGATAATTGTTTAAGAATATTTTTTAATCAACTAGCAAATTGAAACCGTCTCAAATCGCGATTTGATTATTTATCAATTTACTATTCATGACTTGATTTATAATTTTACTCTCAAACTATTCGAACTGCACCATACGCCCCTACTTGGTTGTAGAATCTACATATTGTGAACCTCATGCCTATCTAAGAGAGTATGTACAAAAATATGTAAGACTAGAGGTAATTAGCATTGTTGATCAATATATATGCACTTGTGCTACTTGCGACAGAGAAAATGGGACACAAAATGCACAAATATGAGACAATAAATCTATATATTTTGTGTTCATTTTTCTTTTCTTTTCTTTTTTCAGCGAATGTCAATTGTTAGTTGTTAGATTAGTACTTATGAGAGTTAGTTTTCTTACCTTTGCAAATTTGTCACCTAATTCAACTCTTTCTTAAGGAGAGTTGAATCCATAATTTTCTCTTTAAACATGAGTTTTTCAGAGAATCACAGTAGTCTTAGTTGGTTTTGAGTTCATTTTTCTTTGTGCACCTAGACTTATATATATATATATAAAGAAAGATTATGGTACACATCCTTCTAAAAAAAATAGTATAACTTTATACTTTTTGAGTCATAATTATATATATTAATAAAAAAATCATAATCAAACACTATATGAGACATAATCAAACATAACAAAATAATGTCAAAACTAAAAAGAAAATTAGTCATAACTAAATAAAAAAATGACATAACTAAGAACGCACATGGTAAAGGGTGTTTATTGTAAAAAATTTCATTTATACACCCTCATATGCAAGTTATGACATTTATGGATTGAATTATTATAAATGTCATAATTCAATCTTATAAAAGTCATAACTAAAAAACAAAAAGAATTACAACCATATAACAAATAAGGTACAGTTAAAAAAATTCTCACGTCATCCTAACCAATAAAAGATCACAAATATTATAATTAAAGATACATATATGCTGTGTTTGGTTGAGAGATTTGTGGAGGGATTTGGAAAGGGAAAGGAAAAAGGTGCGTGAAACTAGGTGAAATGTAAACTTTTTCCTTTCTCTTTCCAAATCTCTCTTCAAATCCTCCAACCAAACACAGCGATAATATACATTCAAATTTATTATATTATATACTTTATATACATAAATTTCCCAAATAGGAGAGGGGACCATGGCCACACAGGTCAACATGTGACACGCTCACATTGTCAAGTAATAATGAATGAAATAACAGTAATATTATGCATACAGAGAACAAACAAATAACCAAATATATAAATTGTTCATTTGGACGATCAATTAGGTGATCGGGTGGTTAATTAGATGATAACATGATAATTGTGATCAATAAACTCTGATTAGTCGATCAACTAGTTGTTTGGCCGATCAGTCAAATAAATAATTTTTATATTTGATTCTATTTGATCTTTTATATATATATATAATATATTATTGATGAAATAAATAGACATGGGTGCAAACAACAATAAGGGGCCCTTTACTAGAGGACAGTTTATTAAATTTTTGGGTACTGAAAAGTTAGGCTAAGTTTGGAATGTGTAAAATAATTCAAAAAATTAAAAAGCTATTCAAAAAGTTAAAAAGTTAACACTATTCATCAAAAGTTAATAATTACGGCTGCACAACTCCCAATTCAAATTTTCCTCTACAAACCAATTTTTATAATTTTTTATTACACATTTTTCTATAAAAAGTCAAAAAATTAACCCAAACATCCATATTTTCAACCTCAATTTTTTAATTTAAAAATACAAAAAATACACTTAGTTAATTTTTCCAAACTTGACCTTAGTCTTTATCAGTCCCATTATGGGGGAGAGAGAGAGAGAGAGAGAGTAACAAGTGCACAGGTCGTTCTTGTGTGTTTATAGAAGTGAAAGATCGTAAAGCAAATCAAAAAAAGTTGCCCCATCTCCCCATAAATAACCACCCTAGTTGGCCTCGGGAGAGAAGAATCAAGTCATGTTTGGTGTTGCCTTTTGAAATTATTTATAATTTTTTTTTAAAATATGTTTTAAGTATTTGGCATTCTTTATGAGTTTATGAGATAAAAATTTAAATAAATTTAAAAACGGCCAAGTAAATGTGAGGTCCATCACTACTAAGGTCAAGTTTGGTAAGTTATTAAAAAGTCAAAAAGTTAAAAAGTTACTCAAAAAGTTAAAAAGTTATCACTATTCACCAAAAGTTAAAAATTACGGCTGCACAACTCCCAATCCTAATTTTTCCCTACACACTAATTTATACAAACTTTTAATACACATTTTTCCATAAAAAATTAAAAAGTTAACCGAAATATCCATATTTTTTTCCTCAATTTTTTAGTCCAAATAGACAAAAAGTGCACTTATTTAGAACATCCCAAACAACTCCTAAAAAAGTATAATAAAAATCATTTATAAAAGATTAAAGGAAAAAACATTTTTTCTCTCAAAGTTTACTCTATTAACACAAGTATCAGTGTATATTCAAAGAGTCTTAATTGACATTGCAACAGTGTATATTCAAGACTCACGCCTTTTCTTATAGGTTCACCGGATTGAGTTAAGACCATATGAATCCAAATATCATTAGGTGAAAAATTGATACTTTTAATTTTTACTTTTTATTATTAATTTTTCACTTAAAAAAAAGGGTACTAGATAGACCCCTTGTGATGTTCATTTATCCATACATGAGTGACCTCATGTCAATCATTTTCCTCATTTACCTGCTTTCCACGGATATCATTAACTCATAAAGTTAAAAGCTTGCTGATTAGGTAAAATTATTACATGTCACAACTTCTTTGTATAAATTGAACGGTCCAATCAAATTTTTTTTTAAGAGAATAATCTTTATAAAAAAATAAATCAAATGAACGATTCAATTAACATTGGATTCGAATCTGTTTTTGGATTTTTCAAACGAGCTCTCCAAAACCAAAAAACAAAATGTTTGGTGGTTTAAATTTTTGTAATTTGAATGATTCAAATGTGTCAAAATGATATATTTTTACATTCAAAATGACGTCGTTTTGAAACATTCGAATCATTTGATCTAAGAAAATTCGGACCACTTAACATTGTTGATAAAAAAAAAAAGAAAACAGTAACAGCTATGAACTACCTACCAAATATGGCTTTGTCTTCTTCCAAGGGTCTTTTCCATAATTTTTTTTATTTTTATCACAGCCACACGTTTTGCATACTGTTTCAAAGAAAACGATTCCCACTTACCAAACACAAACACCGTGCTGTTAATTACATCTCAAGTAGTCACCATTTGTATAGGTTTGTTTGTGCCATAATAAATAAATAAAATACATAAGTTATACGTACTTCCCTAAGCTTTTAAAATACTATAAAAAATGTTACAAATTTAATATAATTATATGAATTTATCTTAAGATTTTAATTCATTTTCTCATCAATAATTCATTAGCCACATAGATGCAATGATGTTTTTATATTTTTTTACACTGAAATCTATTTTAGTTTGTTTATCTATGTGTCTTTACATTAGGACTGCAAACGAACCAAACTGTTCATGAATAGCTCGAGCTCGGCTCGTTTAAAACTCTTCTGAGTTCGACTTGTTTACTAAATGAATGAGCTCGAGCTTTATTTTTAGGCTTGTTTATTAATCGAGCCGAGCTCGAATAACCCTAAGCTCGGCTCGATAAGGCTCGTGAACATAAAAATAAAATTTCAATAATCTATTTTATTTTTTATTTATGTTTGGTGTTTGTGTAAATTTACATATTTGATTGATGAAATTTATTATTAATATAAGTATTATTATATATTTTGCTCATAATTTTGTATTTTTTTTATCTTAATAAATAAATTAATTTAAATTCAATTTTTTTTCAAGCTCAAGCTCGAACTTGGCTCATTTATGTAATCAAGCGAGCTCATCGAGCTCAAGTTCAACAAATATTTGACGAGCCGAACTCAAACTCGATTTTTGAAGCTCGACTAGAGCTCGAACTCGATTAATTATTAATAAACGAGCTTGAACATTTAAAAGTTCGGCTCGACTCGCCTCGTTTACTGCCCTACTTTACACTACAGAGATTAGTTTTGGTCTTATTAATTTACTAAAAGGGAGGCCAGTGTGATTATATCAAAATTATAGAATTTACAATATACTTTTTTTAAATCTCAAGGGATGTCAATGTAATTTATCCAAAAATAATAATTAGAAGCCCTTTTCATGTTTTTTATTTTATTTTATAATTATTTATAAATTTCTTCTCTTGGATTTTATTTACCACAAGATATGTCAATTTTAAAACTTATGAAAAAGAAGAGGATGAATCTATTATCCCCTCATTCCTCCATTTTATTCTCATTTGGGAGGGGTAAAATTAAAGGAATTTAAAGAAAATATATATGCCAAAAGAAATGTGTTAAAAATAAATAACAATAATGTTATGATGACTATATATGTATATATATATATATTAGAAGTTATTTATCTCTTTCATTTGAACCATCAATATCCTCGTTGATGTGGTCTACATCCAACCTGCAATATGTTTTTTTTTTAGCTTTAAAAAAACCGCCTACCAAATATCCCTCCTCACTATCTCTCGAGCTAGCAAATGCACCCAATCTCCCAAAACTCTCTTTGAATTTGATGAATACTCCTCATTCTGAATTGGTATGGCCTTTTGCTGGAAAAACGTTTTTCTCAAATTATTCTACTATAGATCAAACTGGTACAGCTCAACCAAACTCCTTTTGAACATCTCTTGTGTTACTATTATATTAATTTAATGAATCTTATCACTCATATTTATTATTAATTGATGTCACCTTAATAGGAAAAGCGATTTTTAGTAGGCTTTTGTATAAAGAAAAATAATCAATATGTTTGGTTTCAGTTTTCTGAAAATTAATTTTTTGTTTTTTGTATTTATTTGTTTTTAGTGAATATTTTTAAAATTTTAAGAAAAAATATTTAAGAAAAAATATTTTAAAAAATTAATAAATATATAAAAATACGAAAAATATACTAAACTTTAAAAAAAATTATTTAAAATTTTTGATATTTAGTGAATTTTTTAAAGACTTTTTTTCACGAAAATTATACATTTTAAGTGTATTTATATTAGGTGTGTTTAAAAATTTTTAAAAAAAATATTACTTAAAATATTTTAAAAAATTAATAAAAATAAAAAAATATGAAAAATAAGAAGGTAAAATTTTATTAAAATTATTTTTAAAAAACTGCAAACAGACATAGTGAATGATATGAAAATGAAAACAAAAGTAATAAAAGTAAGTAATTATTCAGATCATGCCTGATGAATATATCAGGTTTTAACCTAGGATACAACCCACCACTTTTGAACTGAAAAGTCACCTTTTTTGTTTTTTTTTTCCTTTTCGTTTTTTTTTGTTCATGTAATTTTCCTATTCTTTTTTTCTTTCACATGTTCTAATTTCAACTTTGCCGTGGTGTTTGAAAATTATTTTTTTAGTAATATTTTTTTTTTTTTTATAAAAACACATGTTAAAAAATAGATAATAACATTACAGGTTATAATGATTTTTTTTAATTAAAAATTAAAAAAAATGATTTATTTCTTAATTTTGCCTCTCCAATTTTGCATCTAATGATATAAAATTTGAGGCGACTAAAGATGAGAGAGAAGAATGTGAGATCATTTCACATAGATTTTAGCGACATTATTAGGGATGGGATTGGAAAGCCTCAATTAAGGGAGGTAGCAAGATTGAAAAACTAAAGGTCTTAATTTTATTTTATTTTTTATTTTACTGAGAAAAAAAAATTAAAACAAGGTTTTAGTTAAGGTCATCTCTCTTTTACAAAGCATTAATTACTTTTTTTATTTTATTTAAGAAGCATTAATTACTCTCTCAAACAAAAATTGTCATTAGAGGTTAAGGGATTAGTTGGATAAATGAATCCCTTTCTTACTTGTAATATTTGAGTTTGAATGATTGTTGCGGGATATCATTTTTTTTTTCTTTCTTTTTCTTCATTCTTTTCTTGCCTATTAAACAAAGAAACACAATTTAAAATATATATATATCTAAGAGGAAAAATATTACTTTCGACCATTAAGTGAAGTGAGATTGCTAATCATGATTAGCAAAACTATAGGAGAAATGCTATGTATCTCAAATATTTTATCAAATATTTTATCAAACCTCTCATATGAGGTGAGACTCACACAAATTCACATGTGTGTGGGTCTCACACCCATACGAAAGGTTTGGTAAAATATTTGATAGAATATTTGGGATTCCTAACATAACACAAACCATAGTGGTATTGTTAATTCCATCACTTAAGAAATTAGTAATACCATGGTATTTATTAGTTTCACTCTTTTTAGATAGCAAAAAAAAAAAGACAAAAATACAATTCAGTTGTAATTGTTTAAAAGTGAGTTCAGATCAGTGGTAAAGTTTATAAATATTAATAATTATAATTATAATTTTTTTTCATGAATTTGTAATTCTTTTATAAAAAAATTCTGCTGAATTATAACTTTTTTGAAACCAAAAAAAAAACAAAAAATAGAAACAATTTAGGAACATAAAAAATTCTAAATATAAAATGCACAGATGTGACACATTTATATTTGTAATGACAAATATAAATATTTTTTATTTCACATTTATACATTCTAATTTCTATGTTTAAAACTTTTTGTGTTCCTCACACAGTTAAATATCTATATATATATATAGCCCAGGTAAATCATATGGTGATGTCAATTTTAATTTCCTTTAATATGCCAAACAAACAGAGCCTAATAAAGCTGTTAATTTTCACAAGTTATCTTCAACAGTTGACTCTTATCTTCTTTTTCCCCAATCAAATGTGCCAATAATTATTTGGGTCACACTTACCAGTCACCAAATTAAAAACTGTTAATTACACAATCATCCAAGCTCATCTCTCTCCCTCTCTCACTCTCTCTTTCAAATAGGGTCACTGCTATGTTAAAAACATAATAATAACTGTTATGTCTAGGCCTTGTTTGGTATAATCTAAAAAATTTAAAAAGTCACTATTCTATTTAAGTTATATCATCTTATTTAAATCATATCACCTCTCTAACACATCACTTCAAACTCAACCCATACCCAACCCATATTTCATAAAAGTCAAAAAGTACACTTATTTAGATCATCTCAAACCATCCCTTAATTTGAGGTGTATTATAGGCTTGTTTTTATGATCTGAACTGTCATTTTGTAGAGTTTGTTAAATACTTCACGCCTATCAAAAATCATATTAATCGGATATCAATAATTATATGATCGAATTATATATTTTTTATACTATTTTTCAAAAGAAAAACTTATTGTTTATTTTTTTGGTTATCGATTATATAGTTATTGATATCCGATTAATATGATTTTTGATAGATATGAAGTATTCAACAAATCTTACAAAATAAAAGATTCAGATTATAAAAATAAATCCATAATATATCTCAAATTGAGACATAACAATCACTCATGTGTGCCTGTAGCACAGCAGTAACATCAATTCTCCCTCTCATATACAAACAACACACATATTTTATTATTTTATATATATATAAATTATGAGCAATTTTAGCTTGTTTGAATAGTTTGGACTTTGGTTTGCCAATCCTTTGACAGCAAAGTGCAATCGCGATTGACAAATGTAATTATTGCAATAAATAAGTGTTGCACGGGTAAACGGTTGTGATTTATGGCACTAATTTTTTGAACATTAATGGCACTAATTTCTATATCAGGTAAAAAAAAAAAAAAAAAACAAAACAAAGTTACCAAAACAGGAAATTAGTGCCATTAGTGCCAGCAGTTTTAGTGCCACAAATCATTTTTCCACGGGTAAATTATGAATACACTTTCTGAATTTTGTTTAAAATATAGGTTGTTTCTTGTAAATTAAAAAATTTTAAACACCTCCTTATTAAAAAATTTATTTAATAGAATTAATTAAAAAAATAAAATTCATAATTACTTTTCTATATAATAATAAAATTACTTAAATTGTTAATTGAAATATATTTCTAACATCATTAAAAACTATTAATTGATTTGATAATTTATTAATAAAATGGACGATTTGATATGAAATTTGAAACCTCAAGAGTGAAATATAATTTTTAAGGTTATAGGGACGATTTATATTTTAACCAAACCTCAGGGTCTATTTGTAATTTACCATTTTTGATATTAATATATACCCACCCAAAACCTTGTGGGACTCACTCAGTCACTGCCTGCCTAGTTTGTTTTCATAAGATGCTTACAGCTCAACCAAGATCCACTGGCAACTCAGACCTCTCCGCCGCCGCCGGGCTCACGGCGGCGATTGGCGGCGCCGGGACCAATGGAAGGCTGAGCAGAACAACCCAGGTTCCGGGTTTCCAAACCCGGGTCGGAAAAAATCGTGGGTCGGTAAGAGCAGTGATCAGTGGTGGAGACAACAAAACTGTGGTGGAGACCTCCAAGGACTACAATGGGTCGGTGTTGTCTTCTTCAAGTCGTGGTGGGGTTAGAGATGTTAAGGCAGTGATTACTATCAGGAAGAAGATGAAAGAGAAGATCAGTGACAAGATTGAAGATCAGTGGGAGGGTTTTATTAATGGGATTGGTCAGGGCATCTTGATTCAGCTCATCAGTGAAGAGATTGATCCTGGTTAGTTTTTTTAACTTCTATTCATAGATTCATGTATAATTTGATGTATGTGTATTTGATTTTGCTTTGTGATGTTTTTTTTTTTGGGTCTTGATCAATTTAATTGTAACAAAATAAGAACATAAAAAAGATGATGATGAAGAAAGAATTGGAGTTGGGTTTTAGCTTTTGGTTGCTTTACCAACTTGTTTATATGATTAGGGGAATTGTGAATCAGGTCGAAACAACTCAAAATAATCGCATATTTTCATAGTTTAATGGGTGCAAGTGAGAATTGTTGCTTGTCACAATTTTTACGTACACCAGACAAAAAATTACAAGTCGGTGAAAATAACTCAAAATAATTTCAAAAGATCATGGTAAGATGTTGACACTAATCATATATATATGTTGTGTTTTTGTGTGTATACGTGTGATTTACAATTTGTGTGTGTTTGATTTTTCTCTGTTTTCGTGTCTCATGAATCCTGGTTTGTTGTTGCGGATCACTGACACTCATCACTTTGATTGAAGCAAAGTAAGCACATATAAAAGGAGGAAGAAGAAAGATTTGGAGTTGGGTTTTCGCTTTTGGTTGCTTTACCAATTTAGCAGCATGATTTGTGATGAAATAAAACTTGTCTATTTGCAGTTAAATTGTCCCTCTTGAGATAATTGTGTATGGTTGTGATTTACTTCTATAAATACAATTAAGTCTGTAAAAATGGTGGTTTGTGCCTCCCTACGTGCCAAAGTAATATTGTCCGTCCTCTCTCTCCCTCTCGCATTACTGCTAGGTGGTGTTTATTTTGAGGGATTGAGCCATAAGATTGGATTAGTAGTCCGTTGTTTGGTTTAAAATTTTTGTACCAGGCTAATAGTATATCCGGACTATTAGTCCCAAATTTATTATTATTGGACTATTGTGTTCCATGAGAGCTTGGACACAAATGGGGGATAAGAGGATATGAGATTAGGTGGTGAAATAACCATGTTGACCATCTACTATTTAATTATATATTATATTTAGTAAAAATTTAATAAAATTTAAATGTCTCAATTTAAAAATAAAATAATTTTATTTAATTTTTATTGGTTTTTTATTTATTTAATTTTTAAAAATAATTTTTTATAAATATTTTATTGATGTTTTATTTTAAAATTTTGTTTATATTTTATTTAATTTTATTATTTAAATTTTAATAGATATTTTATTTAATTTCATTATTTAATTATTATTATTTTTTAAAATAAATTTATTTAAAATTTTAATTAAAAAAATAACATATATTTTTATTGATATTTTATTTATTTATTTTAAAAAAAAATAAATTTATTTAATTGTGTAAAAATAAAATAAAATAAATTTTTATTTAATCTAGCTAAATATAATTAAAATATTAAAGATATGTGTTAATATTGCTATTACTTAGTAAATAATTGAAAAGGGTAAAATAGTCATTTGAGCATTAATCATTTTCTATAATATCCCAAACAAACATAAGATTTATATCTTATCCAACCAAATAGTCGTTTCCTAACATCTAATCCCATAATTAAACAAACCTGGAATACAAATCCAGTCTAACCAAATAATCTGGAGACAATATATCTCAGGACTAACAATCCAATGGATTCCAATCTCTCCTTATCCAGTCCGTCCAAACAAACACACCCCAACCCAAGTGTATAGAGAGAAAATTTAGCTCAGTTTCCTTCACACTGCTAAGAACTTTTTTCCTCTGTTTTTCCATTTGTTGGGGTTATTTATCGAGTCAAAACTCATAACTTTGTCATAGTTTTTTGGGTTTATTTAGTGAGTAAATTTTTTTTTTCTTTCCCTTAAAGTTTGTATGGCATTGCTCTAATCTTAGCATAAGTGGTGGCAGATCATATTAATTTTTAATTTTTGCAGTGTTTAAGAAAAGTTATTTTTGTCCATGCCTTCTTTGATCTATGTTTGTTTGTTTGTATGGTTCTGTTCCTTCAAATTTTGTGATTAGAATTTGGGATTGTTTTTGAGTGAGGTTGCATGCTATTACAGTGACCAACTCTGGAAAGTGCGTAGAATCTTATGTCCGGGGCTGGTTGCCAAAGCCATCAAGCCATCCTCACATAATTGAATACGCTGCTAACTTCAAAGTGCCACATGACTTTGGATGTCCTGGTGCTATTTACATTACCAATTTTCACAGCAAGGAGTTCCACTTGATGGAGATTGTCGTTCACGGTTTTAATGAAGGCCCTGTATTTTTCCCTGCTGATACATGGATTCATTCACGGAAAGATAATCCCCAAAGCCGTATTATCTTTAAAAATCAGGTAAGAATGGCACAATTTTAATTCTTCAACTGATAATTTTACTTGATGCATATAGGAGTGACCGGATTGACTTGAACAGGCATATTTACCATCACAAACACCACCTGGCATTAAAGATCTTCGACATGAAGACTTGCGCTGTATTCGGGGCAACGGGAAAGGTGAGAGAAAGCTGCATGATAGAATTTACGATTATGCCACTTACAATGATTTGGGTAAACCCGATAAGTCTGAGGATTTAGCTAGGCCAGTCCTAAGTGGTGAGAAGTGGCCTTATCCCAGGCGCTGTCGAACTGGACGACCTCCAACTAAGAAAGGTATTGGCAATTTTACAGAATGACTTTTTTTTCTTCTCTCTCTCTCTCTCTCTCTTTTAGGGTTTCAGCAATCTATTCACTGATCATCTGTGTTGAATGGAATTCAAACAGATCCAAATTCTGAGAGTAGAATTGAAAAGCCCCATCCCGTGTATGTTCCCCGAGATGAAGCTTTTGAGGAGATTAAACAGAACACTTTCACAGCTGGAAGATTGAAAGCTCTGTTACACAATCTGTTACCACTTATTGCTTCTACATTGTCAAGTTCGGATATCCCCTTCAATTGCTTTTCAGATATAGATAAGTTATATAATGACGGTTTTGTTTTGAAAGATGATGATCAAAAAGAAGTAAATGAGAAGCAGTTTCTTGGCAAGTTGATGGAACGGGTACTGACTGCGGGGCAAAAGTTGAAGTACGACATACCAGACATAATTAAAAGTATATTTTCTATCTTTCTTTCACATTCAGTGTGTGAGCTCGAGTATCAAATAGAAATAGAGCTTGTTGAGGGTTTTTTCCTATTTGGTTACAGTATGATTTCACACCCATGTTTCAGACCACTTCTAATTAAAGGATAATTTGAGTTTTAATTTCGGAAACACTTTGCATCTGATTATTTATCGGTTTTGCAGGGGATAGATTTGCATGGCTGCGTGACAACGAGTTTTCACGCCAGGCGTTGGCAGGGGTCAACCCAGTAAACATTGAACTCTTGAGGGTAATGAGCAATCCTCTTAGATTTGCAATTTGTTACAGCATGAATTTTTTGTTTCTCAATTGTCCATTGAGAGTCCTTAAGCTTGAGTTTATTTCGCAGGAGTTTCCGATTCTCAGCAAACTAGATCCTGCAGTTTATGGTCCACCGGAGTCTGCAATAACGAAAGATTTGATAGAACAGGAACTGAATGGAATGAGTGTCAAAGAGGTACTAATCTGATACTTCACTAGCTTTATGAATAAGAGCATTTACACTCCGTTTGGGAACCCAGAGAGAAAAGAAAAGAAAAGAAAAGAAAATTTACTTAGGAAGTTAGGAGAGAAAAGAAAAGAGAAAAGATTGTGTTTGCTACCTTTTGTTTGGACCAATAGGAGAAAAAAGAGAAATGAAGAGAGAAGAGAATGATTTATCTCCTTTCTTGTTTGGTTAAATTACATAACAGAAAAGAGAGAAATTATTTCATATTATATTACCAAAATAACCTTTTATAGGTGTGAGTTTTTTTTTCTATTTCTTCTATATCTAAAGGGGCAGTTTTGGTATCATGAAAAAATAGTAATCTGTTGGTTTATTTTTTATCCCAATATCCCCAAAATGAGGGTTTTAAGAGAATTATTTTCTCTCCATTTCAACCCATTTGTCTCCTTTTTTTACTAATCCGAACATGTGATATGAACTAAAAGAAATGCATTTCTTTTATTTTCTTTCCAAATTACCCAATCGAAACGGGCTATCAGTTTCTTTGTCATTTCTGACCTTGTGTTTCTGGAAACCATTCACACAGGCTATTGAGAACAAGAGGTTGTTTATACTCGACTACCATGACATGCTTTTACCATTTATCGAGAAGATGAACTCCTTGCCGGGGAGAAAAGCTTATGCCTCTAGGACAGTTTTCTTCTACAACCGTGCTGGTTTTTTAAAGCCGATTGCTATAGAGCTTTCACTTCCTCCGACACCTTCTTCATCAATGAACAAGCGCATTTACACTCATGGACATGATGCTACGACTCATTGGATTTGGAAGCTAGCCAAAGCTCATGTTTGTTCCAATGATGCTGGTGTTCATCAACTAGTCAACCACTGGTGAGTTTATAGATTTTAATTGCTACCAAATTTTGGAGGTTTTTTAAAGTTTTGAACGGTTATCAAGGCCTTCGATCTTTGACGACTTAAATTTGACAGTTTCTTATACAAAATCATATCGGTTCAACCAGATTTTTTGAGATTTTACTTTGGTTTGATAAGGTTTGGAAGAAGGTGGTGTGAAACTGAACTTTAGAGTCTCAATGGACCTGTTTGGTTGTGTTTTTGTTTTATTCATTTTCCTTTTCATATTTTTTGATGCAGGAATAATGAAAAGTTTGAAAATATCACCATTTTTGTGTAAAGCACTTCTTGAAAATTTTAAAACAACCTTTTATTGTTTCCTAAAAATTGGGTTGTTTTCAGAAAATTTTCTCACAAACAGTTTGCTAGACAACTTTTCTGTGCTTTTCGAAAAATAAAAACAAAAAACATAGAACGAAAATGCAATCTAATGGGCCAGCAAGACTAAAAGAACTCGTTACATTCACCTGCAATTGGCTACATACTTGCCGTTATAATTGTGATGGCTTGGCATTTTCAGGTTGAGGACTCATGCATGCATGGAACCTTACATAATTGCTACTCATAGGCATGTAAGCTCGATGCACCCCATTTACAAGCTGCTCCATCCTCATATGCGCTATACATTAGAAATCAATGCACTTGCGAGGCAGAGTTTGATAAATGGAGGGGGAATAATTGAGGCTTGTTTTAGTCCCGGAAAGTATTCCATGGAAATAAGCTCTGCAGCCTACAAGAGTATGTGGCGATTTGATATGGAGGCACTGCCAGCAGATTTAATCCGGAGGTTAGGTCTATCAAGCATTTCATATGAAACCAATTTTCTTTGATACATTCAAACCTTTCTCGCACTTTAGGCATAGTTTGATGCATTGTCATCTAAGAAACACGGACACTGGCAGGTGACATGACATGGATATGCTAACACAACATATATGCACAAAACGTATAGCTTTATATATTATTATTCGGCATATGTATAAGGGTAAACAGTTATTTCTATCACAAATATGAATATTGAATTCAAATATAATAATTTTTAAAGTCTAAATGAGAATAATAAGTACAAATTTATGTTGTTTTTATTATTATTGTTGGGTTTTAAGTTATTTATTCAAACTTGTTATGTGTTTCAAGTGTGTCTAAGCGATAGACACATCACGTGTTCTCTAAGTGTCTGAATCGTGTTGAAGTCTAGAAATTTTTAGAACTAGTATGACATGCTTGAACATGCATATGATAGGTGTCGGAAATTGATTGATGACACAGCACACTACCTTCTTTGAAATGTTCATGCTTCTTAGCTTGTGATTCTAAGCATTCTCTTATGTATACAATCGATCTATGCCTTCAAAATGAGTAACAATGTTAAAACTTTGCACTTGTGATGATATTTCAGGGGTATGGCTGTTGAGGATCCTTCAATGCCCCATGGCTTGAAACTTGCGATCGAGGACTACCCTTATGCAGCCGATGGAATCCTCATATGGTCCGCTATAGAAGAATTGGTGAAATCCTATGTTGAGCACTTCTATTCTGAGCCCAATTCGATAACATCTGACATTGAACTCCAATCGTGGTGGAACGAGATAAAAAACAAGGGTCACCACGATAAAAGAAACGAGCCTTGGTGGCCTAAACTCAACACGAAAGAGGACTTATCTGGCATCCTAACCACAATGATTTGGATTGCTTCGGGTCAGCACGCTGCAATAAACTTTGGGCAGTACCCCTTTGGAGGGTATGTTCCTAATCGACCAACCCTTATGCGAAAACTCATTCCTTGTGAAGATGATCATGATTTCGAGAAGTTCATTCATAACCCTCAACATACTTTCCTATCATCTTTGCCGACTCAACTTCAAGCTACCAAAGTAATGGCCGTTCAAGACACTTTGTCAACTCACTCTCCAGATGAGGAGTACTTGGGTCAGATTCACCATCTTCAGAGCCACTGCATCAAGGATCACGAAGTTTTGAAATTGTTTGAGAAATTCGCCGACAGATTAGAGGAGATAGAGAAGGTTATACATGGAAGAAATAAGGATGCTCGGCTTCACAACCGAAGTGGTGCTGGTATTCCTCCATATGAATTGCTTCTTCCCTTATCAGGTCCGGGGGTGACCGGTCGTGGTGTTCCTAACAGCATCTCTATCTGAAAGAAGCCTCTAATTTGTTGTTAACTCTTTTTTTTTTTTTTTGGTTGGAAGCTGTTGTAGATTTCGTCGTTGGCATGGAGTTCTTGAGAGTGATTGTAATGGCTACCATGAGCTCTATAGTCTGAATGAACAAGTTGTATGTAAACAAACATGGTTGTTAGTGAATTTGTGAATCATTATGACTAGTAGGTTTGAACTCATTCTCATTCATAAATGCTAGGTTAGCATTTTTCCTTGTGTAGGATACTGTTTGTAGTTGGGTTGTTTTGGCTTGGAAACATATCATATGACCACTGTTTTTCTTATGCTATAATTTGGGTTATTTGAAAAGGCCAAGCATAAAGAGACAGTAGAGGGGATCTTACCACATCAAACCCTTCAGAATTTTTTTTAAACATGCTCTTTCAAAAAATCAACCCTCAACCTCTCCCTCTTCTCTCCTCTTTCAACTCTGACCACTAGCCACCCTCATCGGCAACCACTACAAAACCTTATCCCACCACCCACCTGTCTACTCCATCAGCACCGCCACCACCACTACCGCCCTCCCCAGTCACCTTCCCTATCCCCCGCCCCCATTGCTCACAACCCATTTCCTCCACAGTCAACAAACCCTTGCCACTGGTGCCACCACAACCCCACTCCCCTCTCGTTGCTGCAAAACATGCTTGGTGAAAGTATAAATTGTGTAGGATTTCTATACTTGTCACGTGAACTATACATGTTTTGCACTTTCATTGAACACATTTCGCAGAAACAGAGGAATGGATGTAGGAGGTCTAAATGAAAGTGTTTGGGAATTGTGGTGGGCGCATTGGATATGGTTTAATTCTTAAAATTTTTCCATCCTCAAATATTGTCTCAAAACATTTCCAATTATATGATATGACAAGAATCTCAAAATACAACAAAATTTTCAAAACACAAACAATGAGACTTGAAGTTTGAAATAGGGCAACTCATATGCCTAACTTCTACCAATCTCAATAGTTCATATTGTTAGAGCGTCTCCAATACTTTATCTTTTGTTTCATCAAATTTAAAATGTACAAATTGGTTTTTTAACGTTAACACCAAACCAGTATCAAATTGAGAATATCTCAAAAATTTTATCAAATTAAGGATGCTGGAACTTTTTACCTAATTACTGTAGATAGCCATTAGCTTTACAAGGCTATTAGACAATGCATGAGCATCGGACGACCGGCCAAATATCTGGCCGGTTGTCTCCCCGGTTGATCACTTCCTTACAAAATTGCCTATTGTAGAATTTGAAAATTTTACACTGGTCAGTTAACCAGCTGAACATCTCCTAGTTGTCCTCCTAATCAATTGATGATTTGATAACGTTGGAAATGCTCTTAAAAACTCATATTTAGTACTTCAACACAACAACCCATCATTATCATTTTCATTTTAAAAAAAAAATTTGCTGATTCATCTTTCAGCTTAGCACGAAATTCATTTTGATGCCATTACAAATAAGACAAACATATATGACATTTATATATTAAAAATATATTTTTTTGAAAATTATATGAGGAACCGAGTTTGTGACTGAGAGTCGTATCATAGCTAAGAATACGATAAACATATGGCATATGCATAAATATATATATAGAGAGTTTTATTATTCAAAATTAAAAATTAAACTCAATTTTTAAGTACTGTGGCAATTAATTAGGATATTGAAAATATATTTTTTCTTATATATTCTTTAATTATTAATCAATCATATCCATTATATACAAAATGAATCTAAAAAGTTGACTTCTATAATATTTTCCTATGCAACATTCATGTAGCTAGGTAGGTTTGTGATTTGGGTTTCCATTTTGGCCTCGTTTGGAAAATTAACTACTTTAATACGTAAATTCTATTTCCACACACCACATTGTCTCTGTGCACATCTTTTCTCACTCCACTCACTTAGTAATTTGATTCTTAGGCATTTATCTCAATCCACATCCCACATTTCAAATATACCCATTTAATAAAAAATGTGTGTACATCCTCATATTAGCCCACACAAATATTCGTGGGAGTCGTACTGTACCGGCAAGCCCTGCCATGATTGATGACAATCAGATTGAACCTTACAAACTAAATGTTCAGTTCTAGTAATATATTCATTTAGGTTCTGTATTTCAATTCGTTTCATGCTTGTTTGTTTATGTTTTTGGTGTAAAATTGTATCTGGGTTTGAAATTTTCTTTTTAATTTGGAATTTGGATCGGTTGAATTTTGATAGTTTGTTATTTTATGCAGTTTGAGTCTTTTGAAATTTGCAGTTTCACTCACATGTAACCATGTATTTTGCAATAAGTTCTTTGTTGGAAATGGTTTGGAAAAATCTAGGTATATAACAGATTTTTTCTTAACTTTGGTCTATTATTTAGGTGGGGACCCATACGTTGATTTTCGCGGGTCAAAGTGGTAACGCGTACTATGCCGCGTTATAATTCACGTGGTATATTTGGTTGCTCAAAACCATTATCAAGTGAATGGGAAATTGAAGCCAAAGTGTGTTCCATGGAAATGGAGTTTTTGTAGAAATTCCTTAAAGGTTTGAATAAGGCTTGTCCTACATTGATTTGGTGGGAAGTTTTGAATGAGTTTATAAGATATGGGATTGGAACTTGGGGTGTGCCCCAAGGGGTACCCAAGTGTTTTAGAAAGAGAGGTTGTGGGCAAAATGGGCTAGACCTATTGGACCCAAAAATCACCACGGCCGCCGCCGTGTGTCTAGGCGCACAAGTGCGTGGTGTGAGGTTGGGTTGAGTTTGTCCGGCCCAATACCTATCTTTTTTAGTCAAAAACATTTGAATCTAATTTTATTTTTTGAAAAATAAAATTCAGAATTCAAATTAAATTCGGAAATAAGCTGGTTCGGTTTTTTTTTTCTGTACACCCAATCAGGTCCCTTCCCGGTTTTATCTGTTTGAATTTTGAACCCAACAGATTCAAATCTGTTTAAATTCAAAACCAAACAGGTTTCATACCTGTTCAAATAGGTTTGCACCTGTTTAATTCAAAACCTGCAGCCACCAATACATCTATAAATAGGACAACTCTCATTTGATGTTTTACATTCAGAAATTTCGTACTTCACCTCTGCAAATTTATTCTTCATTTTGCTACATTTTATTTTTTGTGAGAAAGAGTATAAACACTTAGTGTGTTCGTTAGGCAAACAATTTGTAGTGCTACTATTGTTTGTAGTTGATCATTTCATTCTGAGAGATAGACGTCCACATTCTGAAAACACCGTAGAGAGGACGGATCTGTCTTAAGGACACAGTGTCAAACACTGGACTTGATCAGAATAATATTCAAGATATTAATCAAGTAAGTTAATTATTTATTTTCTGATTTTATTATTATTTATTTAAATTAGATTTTAATTTTGTTTTGGTAACAAAATAAAATCTGTTTTTATTTATTTAAATTCTATTTTTAGTTTGATTTTTGTAATCAAACATTTTTCTCTCATTTCCTTTATTTCTTTTGTATTCTGTTTGTTGTTAAGTACACAAACATAATTAATTTTTTTTTAAATACAGTGAAGATTGCCCTACATTCTTCTGATTCAGTTTCATGCCCTGGGCTTTACATTTTTGTTTATTTATTTCATTAATGTACAAATCTATATATGACATTTGATAATGTGGAAGCAAAAGCCTAATATTTTGTGTTGTTTCTATTGTTTTCAGTTTATGTATTGAGAAATCTATGAAATCAGATTCCAGTTGTCCAGTTTGTAAGGTTCAATCTGATTGTGTGAAGTATGTGGATGGATGTCTATTTTGGTTATTTTATTTAAAGGTAAATTTGTAATAAAAATAAAGTTCATTAAGTGTGTGGACAGAGACAATATGATGTGTGGAAATAGAATTTCCCATTTTAGGCTATTTTAGTTTTTGGATAAATTACACTTTGCCCCCTAAAGTTTCACCTATCTCTCACTTTAGCCCTTTAAGTTTAATTTTTTCCACTTTGGCCCTTCACGTTTCCAATCATTTTCACTTTGGCCCTTCATATTTACAATCCTTCCCACTTTACTCCTAGACTAACTTCCATTCAAAAAATTAACAGAATCTGCCACATCACCAACCCATCAGCTCCATGTGTGATGTAAAAAATTCAAAAAATGAAAAATAAAAAAATTGAAATTTGTTTTTTAGTCTTTTGTGAACTTTTTTTCAAATTTATTCATAGACATTATTACATTATAGATGCATCTAACTTAGATACACCTAAAAAACATAAAAACAAATTTAATTAAAAAAAAAAAAAAGTTCTATAAGCTCCATGTGTGATGTAAAAAAATTTACTAAAGATGCAAAATTTGAAAATTTGAAAACAAAAAAAAATTGAATTTTTTTTTTAGTCTTTTGTGAATTTTTTTTTTTCAAATTTATTCATAAACATTATTACATTATAGATGCATCTAACTTAGATGCACTTAAAAAATATAAAAACAAATTTAACTAAAAAAATAAAAAAGTTCATTAAAAAAAAAATGATAGGAAACTTTTCATTTCAGAATTGACAATACAGATATTTGAGTCAGCATATTTTCATTTTTTTTTCATCTTTAGTTAACTTTTTGCTTTTTTTAGTTAAATTTGTTTTTATTTTTTTAGGTGCGTCTAATCTAGATGCATCTGTAATGTAACAATGTTTATAAATAAATTTGAAAAAAAAAAGTTCATTAAAGACTAAAAAAAAAAATTCAATTTTTTTTTTTTTTTTATATTTTTCATTTTTTGCATCTTTAAGTAAATTTTTTACATCACACATGGAGCTGATATGTTGGTGATGTGGCAGATTCTATTAGTTTTTTAGATGGAAGTTAGTCTAGGAGTAAAGTGAGAAGGATTGCAAACATAAAGGGCCAAAGTGGGAATGATTGCAAACGTGAAAGGCCAAAGTAGGAAAAATCAAATTTAAAGGGCCAAAGTAGGAAATGGGTGAAACTTTAGGGGGGGCAAAGTGTAATTTACCCTTTAGTTTTTAATTATTTTAGTAGGTTAAAATTTTTGTATTTGGAAAGATGATTGAATTTTTTTTTTTAGTTGAATATGATACTTGTAAAAGAAAAAGTGAAATAATTATGAATTTAATATGACATTTTATCTTATTAATTATTTTAATCTATTTTATTTTTGGGTAAATTACAAATACACTCCCTGAGGTTTGTTTAAAATATAGATTGCCCCTATAGTTTGAAAAATTACAAATACTCTCTTATTAGAATTTTTTATTTAACAGAATTAATTAAAAAAATAAAACTCATAATTGTTTTCCTATACAATAATTAAATTACCTAAATTATTAATTAAAACATATTTTTAATATCATTAAAAACTGTTAATTGACTTAATGTTAATTGACTTGATGATTTATTAATAAAAGGAGCAATTTTTATGAAATTAAAAATCTCAGAGAATGAAATGTAATTTTCAAAATTATAAAGAATGATTCGTATTTTAATCAAATCTCAAAAAATATATTTTTAATTGACCTTTTATTTTATTTTTTATAAATTAACTAAAAAATAACCCAAACCCACGTGCCAAACCGGGCCTTTGTCTGCATTTCAAAGCCTCGTTCGCTATCCAACATTGGAAAAAACGGAAAGGGTGGGTGGGTGGTTGGTTGCCTCAAACTTCCAAGATATGACTTTTCCGGGAAAAACACGTCACGAAAATCTTACACAGGAATTACATATTACGTGGCATAAGAGCATCTTATTTAATTTAATTTTAAATTTAAGTAAAAAATTTGATTTAATAAAAATTATTTTACCAAATTTTCATCAAAATCTTTTTTAAAAATTCCCATCTCAAATTTGATAAAAATAATCATTTGCGATGAACTATCTTTTAAAATTTTCATCAAAATTTATTTTAATGAACCGTTTAATGGGTTCTTAATTTGATAAAAAATAATAACTCGTCCTTAATTTGATAAATATTTAATGAAAGGTTTGTAAATAAATTTTACGTATTTTTTTTATCAAATTTAAATTTGATAAAAAAAAGAAGATGAAACATTAGAAATGATCAAAGACACTACTGTACTCCTTGTGTATAAATTGAGATTATTTGAGCTTCAATCTCAGCCGTGCCATTAATTCAATTGAAAAATTTTGAGATCAACTCAAAAACTAAACAAATTAAGTGTTAATATATTTTGAAACTTACTAATTTGTTAGGTCAAAAGTGGAACAATTTACTCAACTTGCTTACAAGTTCAGGCCGTTCAACTCACTTCAAAATCTACCTTACGATCCAAATAATTTATGTTGTGAACATGATTGAATAAAGTATTTAGGTAAAAAATTAAAACAATTAAAACTTAATAGATAGTGATTGAATTATGTTTGATGAATGTAATTCAATCAACTAGCAAGATAAAATGATTGAATCGTTTTAAATGCGGAGATTTTTTTTCTTTTTTTTTTAGACGTAAGTTGGATAAAAAATAAATAAAATAAATATAGAGGGGTGCAAATATTCGCAATTTTTCACTTGTAACTCATCACAGAATCATTTACATTCTTTATTTTTTTTTTTTTCTGTCCCACTGTCAAGCAATTCTCCTAAATATTAATGTATTAGAGCGTCTTCAACGCTTACGCTTTTCTTTCATCAAATTTAAATTTAATGAAAAAATCTAATTTTGGTACACCAATCATAATATCAAATTGAGGATGTTTTAAAAATTTTATCAAATTGAGAATACCTAGAGCATTTCATCAAATTTATAAGTGATCGTTGGGTCGGACATCCTTCTAGACAAACTCTTTCTTGCAAAATTATCGTGCAATTTATGGTCAATTTATACCAAACTAGTCAATCGGCCAAACAACTGCTTAACCATCTTTTCGATCGATCAACATTTTAATAAAAATTTTAAACTTTATGTTAAAACACACAATATCAGGCAAAATTTTTACGTTTAATGTAAAAAAACTTCCAAGATAGTAAGGCCTTGTTTGGTGAAATTTTTTTAAAATTAAAAGTTAATAATCAAAAAGCATAAACTAAAAATACATCTAAACCAACTTTCAAATAATTAATTTTTTTTAACTTATTTAAACTATTTCTGCTAAATAAATTATAAGTAGAAGCTGCACTAAATAATTTAACACAAAATCTAAAATCAAAATAAATTATAACCACCCAAAAACTATGAAAAACCGTCCCTAAGTTTAGATTATAACACAATCTACAAAATTGTAGTCACTCCCTCGACTCAAATTCTGCATCTCCGAAGACTCTGCTCACTGCGGTAGACTATAAAATTAAGGAACTTTCCTTATTGGAACTATCCA
Source organism: Camellia granthamiana (assembly GCA_036172215.1). Lineage (NCBI taxonomy): Eukaryota > Viridiplantae > Streptophyta > Magnoliopsida > Ericales > Theaceae > Camellia > Camellia granthamiana. Next base: position 121,085,295 of record CM069912.1, on the reverse strand, counting down.
ACAGTTGTTGTGATTTGAGACCCATAACTGTGTATATGTATATAGGATTATTATTTGACATTAATCATTTGATCAGATGGTTTTCATCGTCATTTGACCATCAAATCCTTTCTTCTCCATAGATCTAATTAGCTTGATATCAATTCAATTCCTTCCAAATCTTTAAGCTCTCATCAATGGTGGATCCTCATCTACTTCCAGAACCATCGAAACCCCAGAACCAAACCCCTCTTCTAACCAACCCCACAGACCAAACCCAACAACAACGACAAAAGCAAGGACAAAACCCAGAACCAGATTGCGATACCCATCTCGATAAAACCCTCCAAAGACTCGAATCGTTTCTCTCTCTTCTGTGGGTTTCAATCAGTCCTCTGTTCTGAGCTTTGTGCTCTCGTGGGTCGCGTTTTTGCTGATCGGCGTTGCTCTTCCTGTGATTGCGCTTGAGGTTTCGGACTGTTCGGGCTGTGAAGCTTACCAAATCAAGGATTTCGAGCTCGAGATCGTTGTTTCGCAGGCGTGTTTGGCTGCTGTGTCTCTGCTTTGCCTCTCTCACAATCTGCGCAAGTATGGTATTCGGAAGTTTCTCTTTGTTGATCGGTACAGTGGTCAAATGGCTCGGTTTCGCGACGAGTACATTCGAAAGGTTTTGGTAAGCACTTTCGATTTCAATATATATATATGGTAAGGATTGATGATACAGGATTGAATTAGTTCAACAATTGACAATTGAATATACCTTGTTTTGAGTGTGTTGAACTGCTGTTAAGGAAGGTACAGTTTTTTTTTCTTAAGCAATTTGTGTATGAACGACATTTTAGCATTCTGTTTGGGTTGGGTGATTTGGAGAGAAAATGAGGGAAAAAAGCTCTCCCCCCTGTATCACCTGTTTGGATAGTTTATAAAAAGGGAAATGGGGAGAAACCATAATCTAATTCAATTGATTGACAGTTGAATATAGCTTGTTATGAAATCTTGTATTGATGATAAGGGAACTTCAGTTTTCTTAAGCAATTCGGATATGAAGCGCATGTTCACATTAGCAGTCTGTTTGGAGTGGGTGAATTGGGGAGAAAAGGGGAGTGGGGAAAAAAAGTCTCTCCCCCCTGTATCACCTGTTCGGATAGTTTGTAAAAGAGAAATGGGGAGAAACCATAAGCCCTTTTTTTTTTTTTTTTTGATAACCGAGTGTTTGCGCCAGCTTACACACTCCATAAGCCCTTATAACCCACATTTTGAATCTAATTTTGTTGTTAAGGCTTCCAATTTTTCTCTTTACTGTCGGCTTTGTAGAACTTAATTGAACCGGTTAAAAAAAAGATCTATACTTGAGGTGTGTTCACTTATGCGATGCTCGCAGATTGGATGAAATAAGTTAGTTTGAGAGATGAGGTGGAACACACAATGCAGCTATGAAGCACTGACACCTCTCCGGAGACAATGTATGGGTGTCGGACACGTGTCAGACAAATGGTGGACATGTGTCGGACACGTAGTCGGCACGTGTCGGACACTCTACCTAGCATGGCCCTCTTTTTTTTTTTGAATTTTTCCAACTGGACACGCTTGGGACACTCTTGGACACGTTGTGGACACGTTAGAGAGAGAGAGAGAGAAACCCTAACACGTTGAATATATATCTATATATATATAGAGAGAGAGAGAGGAAGAAAAAAAAAGAGAAAGGGTGAAGAAGAACCTGTTGAAACCCCAAATCGAGGTATGTTCTTTGAATCTGTCTTCGTTTCTTTAATTATGCTATTTGTTCTTCTTTTCTTCTTCGTTTTTCTTCTTCTTCTATTCGTCTCTCTCTGTGTGTCTGTGTGTTCGTCTCTCTCTCTCTCTTTCACTATGTGTTCAACTTTGTCTCTCGCTTGTGTTCAACTCATCGACTCCGTCTCTCGCTTGTGTTCGACTCTCTCTCTTCTTTTTGCATTTTTGACTCTCTCTCTCTCTCTCTCTCCTCTGTTCTATTCTCTTTTTTTTCCCTCCTCCCTCTCTCCTAACGTGTCCTTGATATATATATATTTTAACAAAAAAAACCCTTCTTCCCCCCCCCCCCCTCCTTTTCTTTTCTTTTCTATTTTTTGAGTATTCTTATTTGCTCAACCTGAACATGCATACATAGAATAAATTATTTTTATTTATAGAAAAAATTTAATTTGTAAATGATATTTGATATTAAAGTAAATAAATAATATTTATATATGTGTATATTTTTTTTAATTTTACATATAATAAATAAATAAAATTATATATATTAAGCGTGTCCCCAACGTGTTGTGTTCCCCGTTTTTTTAAAATTTGCGTGTCCGTATGTACGTGTCATGTCCGTGCCTCATAGCAATGCAGCTGTTAAATAGACTAGGTGGATAAAGAGAGATTGGGGGAGGAGAACATTTCTGTCAAGCAATATAAGAACTGCACCTTATGTGACAGCTTCTTCTCCAGTTCGCCACCACACAATTTTGTTTGGTTTGTGCCATGCTAGCCCCACACCAGCGTGAAATGGATAGTTACAATTGTACCAGTCACTATAATGCTCAAATGTGTCATTCCCTCCAGAGTAAAACCTTGCTAGGCCAGAATCTTCCACACCTTGGGTTCAAAATGCTCATCCAAAAGTATATTAGGTTGGGCACTGTAATGCAAATATGCCAACTCACAATCTGTCTCTGTTGCTATCTTTTGGCGAATCGGCCAACTGAGACTCTTCTACTACCTCAACCCGACCTAAAGAGTTGATCATGAAGACTACCATTCTACATCAACTCACACAATTATCTGCTGGTGGTCTTCTAAAGAAGTAATAGCAGAGCAATACCCTCTCAAAGGCACAAGATTTATATGCCAAACACCGGCAATAACCTCCATCTCATGCACAAAACTTGTGTCACTTGCCACCAAAAAAATTCTTGAACAATTCATGGCAATAACATCCACCTCTCTCTCTCTCTCTCTCTATTTTATAGACCATGGGTAAATTATGTTTCTGTTAGCTCCATTAATGGAGATGTCCAGCACCATAGGAAGGGAATTAATAGTCAGAAACCTCAGGGGATATCAGTGTAATTTATCCTTAAAACTATGGTCTTTTAAGTATGGATTTTGAATATTGAATCAAGTTCAATCTCCTATTCTCCGGTTTCTAGGACTATATTTGTGGAATCAGTATAAACTAAGTGTGCTGCTAAGATGGACATTGACTGCCTCAAAGAATCAGTGTTTTGTTTTTTTTGCAAGTTGCCGCTGATAACAGAAAAAAATTACTTAAAAAAAAGCAAAAAAACAAAACAAAACAAAACAAAAAAAAAACAAAAACAAAAGAAGAAGAAGAAGAAGAAGAAGAAGAAAAGAAAGGGTGAACTAGTCAACTGAAAATCTGTAACGACAAGTAAAGTATTTGTTAACTGCATACTGCATATCTGCAATTTAGGCAATTGACCGCTTACTGATTTCCAAGCAAAGTGCACACATACTATGATTATTATTCATAAATTGATCTCACCCTTTGATTTCAAACCTTTCTGACGAATATAGACTATGTATTGATCCCCCTCTCCACAATTATATTTGCCAACTAGTATAGCACTCTTGTAAATGATCGGCTAGCCATGTTACTCCCAGGCTTATAAATATAGACTATATAGTTGTTCAGTTCTCACAATATTTGCAACTCTAATCTATGATTCTATAGTCTGATACATCAATTCAGATATTTTCTTGGGAATTTTCAAGATTGATGCAGTAACTAAGGAAGTCGTATGAAATCATTTTTTTTTTTTTTGCAGGATACAGCCCACTATCTTGTATGGTGGATACTGCCATGTTTCATTCTGAAGACTGCACGTGAAATCGCCCGCATTTTATATGGTCCTCATGAGTCATGGTGGCTATCTGTTGCTATTTTGTTAGCTTTGATCATATCATGGATTTACGTAACTACAATCTATCTTTTTGCTTGCATTTTGTTCCATTTGGTCTGCAACTTGCAAATTATTCACTTTGATGATTATGGGAAGTGCTTAGAAAAAGAATCTGATGTTATGGTGCTTATAGAGGAGCACATTCGTCTGCGTCATCACCTCTCTAAAATAAGCCATAGATTCCGAATATATCTTCTTTTGGTGTTCCTGGTTGTCACCGCAAGCCAGTTTGTGACCCTATTCCAGAGCACAGGTTATAGTGGACCAATTACTTTTACAAATGGTGGTGATTTTGCTGTAAGTTCAGTGCATCATATTTATTTATTTGTCTAGATAAACCATGTACGTGTTTTTTCATAGTTCTTGACTCTGAAATGTATTGGTAATTGTGAAGTTTCACATGCTAGGAAGTTAAGACTTGCCACCTAATTGCGTAGGTTAATGATCCTACTGAAAAGAAACAAATACTTAAATCCACACTTGACATTATCATCGAACTCATTACTTGTTTTAGTTTTCCTGGTGGCTTAAGTTACCACCTAGTGGCTTAAGTTAGTTTCAAAGTTTCTGAAAACAGCACCTTGCAATCAACTTTCTGTTAAAGTGGTCCAACTTCTACATATGTGTGTGTTTACATTGATGTAATTGATTGTTCATTCAATCCTTACCGAATAACATTCAGGGAATGAACGAGTGGGCAGTGGAGCTTTTGCACTAGTCATATATACAGTGCATACAATCTTTGTGTTGGAGAGTTTGATATACATTGTTAGGCCCATTTGCTAACAGTTTAAGCTCTTGAGACTAGTGTTGATCTAACATGGGGGAGATCTTGGGTTTATGTTTCTCTATTTGCATTTGGTCCTTGTTTGCATTCTTTCTTCTCTGTATGTATGATGTTTGCATCATCACGTGCAATGTGGAATTGTAGGTGAAGGAGCGTGTTGGAGAGCTTGATTTTCATTGTTGAACCCATATAGAGGAGTTTGCCATTGCCTTTTTTCGTGACTTTTTGACTTTTTTAGAATCTAAAAAAGTTGGTGTGTTTGGAAAGTTTCGGAGTGTTTTTTTTTTTTTTTTTTTTTTGAGTGGAAAAGTTGTGAGTGGCTTTTTAGCCCTTTTAGCTGATGATAAACATGCTTTTGGCTCAGTTCAAAAAAAAAAAAAAAAAAAAAAAAAAAAAAAACAATCTTTTGGCTTATTTAGCTCACCCCAAACTTGGTCTTACTAACAGCTTAAGCAGTTGGGACTAGTGGTAATCTAGAACTTTGGTCTTATTTGACTTTATTTTTGGTTTTCCAGGTCTCATCAGTTGTTCAGGTTGTGGGCATAATTCTTTGCTTAAATGCGGCGGCCAAAATTTCCCATAGAGCACAGGGCGTTGCATCGCTAGCAAGTAGATGGCACGCTGTGGTGACATGCAGTTCTCCTGATGCATCTCAATTGAGTGTTTCAACTAGTGTGGGAAGCTTGGAGGCTGCCAATGCATTGCGTTCATTATATATAGTTAACTCGGAAAGTGATTTGGAGTCACTAGATTATATTCCCAGGCCTACAAATACACAATTGGCTTCTTATATGTCCTCATACCACAAGAGACAATCCTTCGGTATGTAAATCAACTTCCATTGCTTCTGTATTTCATTGGGCTTACGTATTTTTATTGTTTCTGTATGTCATTGGGCTTACATGGCAGCGAAGAGAGGCCTTTCTCTCAAAAATTGCATTTGTCAACAGAAACTTGCAGACATTCTTGTTTTGGGTATAGGCAACAACATTACATCTCTTGTTTGGTATGAGTTAACGCCCAAGCTTTGAAACATGAACGTGTGGCATCTTAATACTCAACCGAAGCAGTGGAACCTCAGGAGCCATAAATGAAACAACATAGAATATGACAACCTACCTCTAATGTAACATGCTTTTAATCTCAAGAAAAGCACCAAAAGGTGTTTTAGTGGCATCCTTTAATGTACCTCATGACTCATGGCGTCCTTAGACACCGGGAACTAAATAGTCTATAACCACTAGTGACCAAATAGTTGTAGAAATGAACCTATGTATGTAAATTCAAGATGTTCCTCTGATGTGTTGTCCTTGACAAGCTGTTTATGTTTCACCTATACCTGTGACTAGACAAGGTAAATTTGCAACCAAAATGACTAAAAATGCAATGAGTGCAAACAATAGTGGTGAAATTTTCCAGAATCATTATAGCAGTTGAGCTTCTATTTTATCAAAACTTGAAACAATTGTAGCGCTCTCTCTCTCTCTAGCAAGTTCAGGTCACCTAATTCACCACAATTTTAACGCTTGGTGGTATCATAATTGCATGCTTTATTTGGTTGATACAACTCCTTCGAATGCATAGTGAACTTTTTTGTTTTAATTTTTTTTTTCTTAGTAACCCTATTTAATGTTTCTTTTTCTGTGGAAATTACATTTTTAACCCATATTCGTGCAATTGTTTCAATGGCTATGCAGTGATGTACTTGCAGACCAATCCTGGCGGTATTACAATATTTGGATGGACAGTTGACCGTGGTCTTATCAATACAATATTCTTTATTCAACTCTCATTAGTACTCTTCGTACTCGGGAAGACCATAGTTTTAGCTTCAGAATGACTAATTCTTTCTCTCATATCTGCCACAAACGAACCTCCATTCAAAATCGTGTTTCTGATCAGACCAATTCACAAGGTAAGATCATTGATCTACTTCCATGTTATGTTCACGGCTTGGGCTACCAGATTGAGATCATTCCAAAACATTCTTCACTTCCACCTTTTGATCACTCCCCATGACAATCATCAGAAAAGATGCTCGCCTTTGATACTGAAAAGCCGCTCTTAGGTCTATGTAAGAGAAATGGTTAATATTACTTAGGTCACCCTAATGCCTTCGTTGAAAGCTCCGATGAGCGGCGGGGGGGGTGGACGTGCATGCACTCGTAAACGCCCGAGCACACAGAGACCTTGAACAAGGTTTGATAGAGAAAGAAATTATCATAAAACTTGAATATGCTTTTTATTTGTTTGAGTTGTATTGTAAATAGTACACGATGGAGGTTGACTAGTAAATATCGATTCCTTTGAGGTCAAGGGACAAAGTAAATGCATACATTTGGTGGGTATGGAAAGATATTTAACCGTGTATTTTGTTTATTAAAATAGTTGTCATGACTGGAAACTTCCAACCTCGGAGACAACATTTGTAGAAATTTAACCGAGACCCTGTGTATCGTAGAAATCTGCAAGAAATCAGCGCCGCAAATGAGCAAATGAGCCAAAGTTAAGTCGAGCTTTGTTGGGCTCGAACTTGAAAATCTAGCTCCATGGGACAGGTTTGAAGTGGGTTTGTCATCTCCCCCCCCTTCCCCGGTGCTCTAACCCTGCTATGAGTGAAATTTTTTAACTCCATTCTCGCTTCCACAAATACTCGCAGATATTCGACAACATTTTAAATAATCAAAAAAATTGAGAATCATTTAAATTCTTAACACACTAAATAATTTTTCTTATTTTTATATATATAAACAGTATGCCTTTTAAGATTATTATTTATTTATATTTAAAACGAATCAAAAACTTTTAATATTCCTTTATATCTAATTATATATATATATATTATTTATTTATATAATTTTTTTAGTTAGGAAAATTACAACACACCTCTTGAGGTTTAGTTTTAAAAATTACATTATGACCTCTTAGGTTTTTAATTTTATAACAAATATATCTTTTTATTAATAAATCATCAAATTAATCAACAGTTTTTAATATTGTTAAAATTTTATTTCAATTAATAATTCATATAGTTTTATTATTGTATAAGTAAACAGTTAGAATTTTTATTTTTTTAATTAATTTTGTTAAATAAAAAATTTTGACAAAGAAATATTTATAATTTTTCAAATTACATGAAACAATTCATATTTTAAATAAATCTCAGTAGGTATATTTGTAATTTACCCTTTTAATTATATCGGATCAGGTTTGGATCGGAAGGGATGATACCCGCCTCTATCCCACCCCCTTTGCAGGTGATTAAAATATAATTCACTCCCGCTTCACATAAATGTCGGGGTGGATAAAATCTATCCTATTTGGACAAATATGGGCAGACCTTCGCAAATCAGATTAAATAGTCATTCTTAAACTCAAGCTCAGCTAAGTAACTAAACCAAAATTTTAAAAAAGTCGCCAACAGTCTTCAAAGGAAGTTTTATATAATGTATTACTCAACAAGATGACCTCAGATTATTAAAAATATATATATATATTAAAATATTCAAACTTAATTTGATTAAAATTCATTTGAAAAGATAAAAAGGTGAAATTTGAATACAATTCAAAATTCATTAATTTTCAAGTCAATAGGAACAATTTACCCTTCTGCTCAACCACCATACCCATAGAAATGGTATTGGGTGATATTTACTTAAACTCAAACAAAACAATATTGAGTATCCAGTTATACTCAAGTCAGTGGAATCAGGTTGACTTTAGCATCGCATTGTCTTCCATTTCAATGTGCCTCAAAAGGCACTAGTCAATAGAGTTGGTTACTATTTTTTCCAATTCAAGTAATTTTGAACTTATTTCTCGAACTCCAATTGTTTCTTTAAATTGCGTTTAACACCACTTCCAGCCTTGGAAGAAGTTTTCAAAGTTGAGACATCAAAAAGTTCTACAATAAACTAACTATGGAGGTGTTTGGGAAGTTAGTTTTTAGGTTTTTCTTTTTGTTTTTTTTCACTAAAAGACAAATTAGTTACAAAACAAAACAAAAAAAAAAAAACAAATCCAAACAAAATATCACATCAAATCCTATAATCATATCACTTTTTCTCTCACAAACATCACATCCAACCACAAAAAATCCCATCTATCTTCCCAAACACACAAAATTTTCTCTAATAATATCCTACAACTAAAAAAACCTACAAAAAAAACTCACTTCCCAAACATCCACTATAACAGCACAATGAAGTAACCTATGGACGCGAATTTTCATCTACACCCCAAATCCAGCTCTCTCAACCAGTAAACCAAACCTTAGAACCATATATATAAAGGCAAGTAATGATCTTCTAAGGATAAAATACTCAAAACCTAAAGTATTGGCACTAGGCAACACACAACCCACAATCCCAAAACAAGTGATCAACTGCTAATCAGTTCATCAACAACCATTACCCCATAACAGCTTTATAACTAATTACAATGATGCTGCCATCCCCTACCACCAGCATCTAAGACCAAAATACAAGCTGACAGCACTGGAAAATTTGACAATATAAACCCATACAGGAGATTGTTGGCAGATTAGAGCCTGTGTTATTGAACATTACTAGAACAATTTGACAAGCAATTCATTGTCTAACTGCATCATCTGCACATCGAATCCCCCCTCTCCTGGATATAAGTTAAATGGATGGATGCATCATGAATTCCCACCTCCAAATAGTTCCTTCTCTCCTCGGTCAATGCCGATAATCCAATTATACCGAATATTAGAAGACAACCAGCATCGATCCCCAACCCAATCAAAAGTAAATTTGGGTAAAACTAGAATACCCTTCAGAAATTATATTAGCAACAAAACACGACAAAACATTAAAATAAGTGACCAAAATAAATTGATGCCACCTTATATGCACTAATAAACACAATTTATTTAAACGTTTAGTGTGAACGAGGACCATACAAACTTATCAAACATACAAGTAATTCATTATCTCAGTATGCTTCATCTCATCAACATGATATGCACATACAAGTAATTCATTTTCCCAGCATGCTCAATCAACATGAATCAAATTCTTATGAATTTCACCTGAGCAGCAGGATAACCACCAAGGCACTTGGTTGCATCTCATTTTCATAAATCACTTTCAGAAAACAGTAGTACAATCATACCTCAGATGTTTATTTCATACCCGAATTTTCAAAAGCACTTTGTAATGTTTTGGCTTCACTTTCAAAGAGTAATAATCAGTATCCCAAAAAGTAATAACACAGAGAAGACCATTAAAAACAATATATAGTACAGAATATTATTACAAATTCTCAACAATCTGCATTTGCACTTGCAAAATCAGAAAATATTATGTCCAATTATGATATAGAATAGTATGAGACCACCATGTTGACCTCGCCACTCACAATGAAAAATATTTGATATGACACAGATGCTGTAAAGATGTTTGTAATGCCCCCCTACGTGATACATATGAGATATTAGAACTACTTTTACACCAAATAACGAGGTTCAAATGACTTTAGAAAGATGCACAATAACATAAGAAAAAGCCTTTCATATAACCCTCCATATCCTTCAAACCTAAAAATGCATTCAGATTTAAAACCAAATAATTTAATGTAATGGAGGAACACATTCAAAAAATTGCACCTACGGCAATTTCCACTACTTCATATACTAGGAAGAACCTCATGAAAATGATACACAATACATACCTCACTCTTCCATAATAACTATTAACTACAAATCACAAAGCAAATATGAACTAGTAAATGAATCATTACTGACTGGGGAGATTGAGGCAGTGACCACTGGCTGAGTCAATTCATAAAAAGAAAGAGGGCTAGTATATCCCAGATACCACCAAAAAGAAGCCATATTATTGCTTTCAAAAGATGTATTCTCATCCACAAAAGCTATTTTGTTTCCCACCCAATACTCAACTGATTGTGAACAATATTTAACTGCCACAGTGTGCCCCCTTCCATTCAATTAGAAACCAAAATAAGGTAACATCAGCATCAATACCTAAACATCACAACTTTCAAATCATCTAATGCATGCTGGAACATCTGTAATCTGTCCAATACCTAGGGCTTACAGTCAAGCAGGGAACAAACTAATTTCACGCCATGCAAAATGACAAAATTGGCAAGAACAAAACTAGATCAAACATCGACAAATGAAACAAATTAATCACGTTTAACAATACACAATACAACAAACCAAGGGATGATAAGGTACCTCTATTGAGACTGAAGGGACAAAATGAATTCTGAACAGAAAACATAATTGGAAATTTTATATATTCCAGTTTGTGAAGAAGGTAACCTCCTCAACCTGCTTGCTTTGATACTGCACTGACATTCGCAGACAGATGTCATAAAAATTCTGCAGGTATTAAAACAACCAAAAAAAGTAAAAAAAAAAAAAAAAAAAAAGGAGAAGAGAGCAGGGCAGGGCAGGGCGGCAGGGCTAATAGCTAATATTTCATACTTCCCAGCATATTAAAGAGGTCAGCACACTTTGCTCATCGGCTCAATGTATAACACATGAAGCGTCAAAAGAACTACAGCAAGGAAATATACATAGAATATGTATAAAGACTCAACAAGCCATAATCTTGCCAGTAAAACACTGACCTCTGCACAAATGGTGAGCTTTATAATAATTGTAACAATCAGGAGAAAACCATAGCTACCAAAACCCACTAATACTCACCCAAGGACTTCCATGTCATGGGATTACCAAAACCCACTAATACTCACCCAAGGACTTCCATGTCATGGGATTGCAAGCTTAATTTTAGAACCATAAAAGCCTCAAACAAGATCAAGGTAGATGAACTACCACCTTCCTATACAATAAACATGCACTGACTAATTCACATGAAGTACATTACTACCATTTCAGAGTTCATGCACGTTCGATGATGTGTTCTAATTTCGTAATCCCCAGCACATATTCATTTTATGTAAATTAATTAACCACCCTTTTGGAAGAGTTTTTCATAATCCCTACCACGTATCTTTATACAGACTCTCTATCAAACATTGATCAGTTGATTCATTCATTTCATCATATATATATATATATAGAGAGAGAGAGAGAGAGAGTAGTCAGCTCCAACTCCTACAGGAATATCACTATATCCAATCAATCTGAACACAAAATACTGTCTAACCCTCCTAACAACAAATGGATCCTTATGATGGACCCAAACACATGAGACAGACAGATACAGCTTCACTTGCTCCTCCATAATGCCATGATATTGTATGAGAAGTATGTAGTGACAAACTGTATCCCATTAAAGCCCATTAAAACCAAGGTTAAACCTACAATACTATATAGCAAAGCATGCTCTCCAGTACAATATTCACACATGGAGATATTCTACATGAATGGAAAGCAAAATCCTTATCCCCTTTACATTCCACCTATGTCAGATTTAAATTATTACCTTCAAAGTGGAATAGTTTCAGTCAAATTCTGTGTCAATGAAAGCGAAGAACGCCCCCTCCTCTTTACACCAAACGTCTCTTGCAAACACAATACGATGATTAAAAAGGGTATAACTGATTGTAGGTATTAAATCCATACTTCTCCAATATTCAAAAGCAAATTAAAAATTTTAAGAGAATTGTTTACAAAGTACCAATGAAAATATGTTACATACACAAGTTTCAACTGAAACTTCTTCTCAAAAGAAGGCCGTCTTGCCACACCTTGCGATGCAAGCAGTGTCAGAGGTGCATTTCTATATAACAGCCAAAGCTTGAGAAATAAAGTCATCCTGGTACAGGTCTGATTGCACGACAGGCAAAAGAATTATGCCTCTCCATCCAGGTCCTCAAGAATGCCTGCTAAAAATCAGCATGAATGATTGTTTCCAAACAATGTTTGCAACTTCCTTTGGATGTATGGCTCTCACCTCAATGGTTCAACCATGTCAATTTGCTTAAACTGTTAAAAAATGAAACAAGGAGACATCAAACGCATCCAGGCACACACTCATTTCTCTCAGCCAAACAAACCACCAGTCCCTAGTTCCCCTTGCTGCAACTCTTTTCGACGCTGCTCCTCTAACGGATCTGGACTCTTCATTATCCTTCGCAAACGCCTGAAATCACATGAATAGCAAATTAGTTTATATGAATGCAAATAAACTGGAAACAGATGTGAACTTCTGGTCACCAAATTTTTCGAGGATTACTGTACCTGTCTTGTGCATGTTGAGCTGGAAAAGTAGGCATGAACTCTTTAGACTTGGGAAGAGGAACTTCACAAAACCACTCATGCTTAAGAGCATCTTCAGCTGTTATTCGCTGCACATTTATGACAGGCCTTCACAATTAGCTTTACCGAGGGAAATGGAGAAAAAGTACCAGAAAAAATATAGAGAGAGCATGATAACATAGCTATAGGCATGTACTACCTTCTCAGGGTCATAAGTTAAAAGTTGGTTCAATAAGTCAAATCCAGCATCAGAGAGAACCGGAGATCCAGTGAAAGATGTAGCAGGAAATTTCCTACGCAATAGGTTATACCTGAAACAAATACATTACTGGTTAATAGCACGTGATATAGTTGTTGTGTAACTGAAACTGTCACCAATGGAGGCCAGAAAACCAGACCAGAATCACCCAAAGCTGGAAGCCTGGGAAAACAGTGGCAAAAATAAGATAAACACGAATGTCACAATCAACAGTGAGCATTGACTATGGAAAACAGATACTTACTGATGCTTGACGAAGTTCACCTTAACCCCAGGAAGTTTGGAAAACCCAGGCCAAATAGTCTCATTTGGCGTGCCAAGGATTCTGAAAATCTGCAGCCACAGAAAAGCCAAGCAAAAGTAACTAACCCACGAGTTAAAGCACAAGATCAGTACTTCTACAGCAGCAGTAGCAGTTACAAAGGGCAAGACAAAGTCATTAATTTATTTTACCTTGTCAAGCTGATCAAACTCCGTTTTCCCATTAAACAATGGCCCTTTTGCTAATAGTTCAGCCATTATACAACCCAATGACCACATGTCAATTGCTGTAGAATACTGCTTTGCTCCCAACAAAAGCTCAGGTGCCCTATAAACAATAAAAATAAGTATATTAACTACTTGATCTAACTCCTAAAGGGGAAAAGGTTGTGTGTATATACATTACAGATCAGATTACGAAAACACGAGGAATAAAGTACAGAAGACCCAAAGGTTTAACAAGACATGGCACCTGGTATAGCTTTTAAGCATTCAGGAACAAGGTGTTTGGGGAGGGGGGGGGGGGGGGTGATAATTTTTCTTATTGAACAATGCCCCACCCCTAAAAACAAAAAGTAACAATAAAAATAACAAAAAAGTACAGTTTTCATTTTGCAAAGCTGTTTATCCTGGTAAACATCACAACTATAAGAACTCAAATACCACAATTGGTTAATTATATAATTAACAACATGACAACAATAATGGCAATGAACCACTGAATGTGTGATCCAAAACTAGAAACAATAAATTATACAAAGCAACAGCAGATGCAGTAACCAAGCTGTACTGTATCATACGACTAGCCATAACCCAATTTAGCAAAACCATAAACACTTACAGAAAGCAAAAGATAGGATGAGGATAGAGAACAAATTGAATAAAAGAACACGAAGATCAATGCCATTATTGTTTAAAAATAATAATAATAAATAAGTAAAAGGAGAAAAGAACAGATACGGCGCAGCTCACCTGTACCACAAGGTCACAACCAAATGAGTATATGGCTTCAATGGGCTGCCATATTGACGAGACAACCCAAAGTCACAGATTTTCAACTCACCCTGATTATTAAAAAGCAGATTTGATGTCTTCAAATCCCGGTGAAGCACCCAGTTGTCATGAAGATACTTGACACCTGCCAATAGTTGAATCATTAGACATTTAACTTCACTCTGACTAAATGGCTGCTTCATTGCCTCCATCAATCCTTTAAGATCATGTTCCATGTATTCCATTACCATAAAGACACTATCAAGACTGCTTCCCACCACCACTTCTTTGACATCCACAATTGATGGGTGATGAAAAGAAAGAAGAATGTTTATTTCCCGCAGTGAAGTCAAAGGAAAACCTTCTCTTTCTTTTTCCATCTTAACCTTCTTCAGTGCAACAATTTCTCCGGTTTTCTTATCTTTGGCTCTGTAAACAACCCCATAAGTTCCTTCGTCTATCTTATTCAGTCTCTCAAACTCATCAACACTTCTACACCCCTGAAGCATGTTTACAGTTCTTTGTGGTGGGCCCACAGGCTCTGGTGTGCCATGAGAATCACGGTCATCCTCTGATTCTGTATCTGACTGGCTAACACTAGAGCCATTTCTATTGTGTTCCTCATCTATTTCCATGTAATCATTCTTGTCAGAATCATCTACAGGGTTATCATCTCTACTGGAAGACCTACCACGGTAACCTCCTTCATCAGATTCAGATGACCTTGCCCTAGTTCCTTCAGAGGCTTCTCTCTTAAGTTCCCCGGGCTCAGGAGTTAATGAATTACTTTGTACCCTCCTTTCAATTGACTCAGAAGGAGGCATTTTCTTCCTCCTTTTTGGCATTTCTTCATCATCAGAAATTTCACCTTCATCGGCTGAGGAATTGGCATCCCCTGCCCATCGAGAAGCTGATATATGCCTTGTCGGAATGTAGTCTTCATCTTCTAGTTGTTCTGTTTCCTGATAGTTACCCCGTCGCTGCTCCTGAGGTGGAGAACAAGATAAATCCACTGAAGACTCAGATACAGCAGACACATGTAATCCAAGCTCCACAGGAAGCTTATCCGGTGAAGGTTCTGAGCTCTGAAGGCTACTCTCTTTTAGGGGAGAAATTCGTACACCGCCATCTGGAATAATGTTAGGTGACTGACGATAGGACTTAGGAAGTGGTGGCGGAGGAGGGAGACTAGTAGCAGCTGGGGTAACTCTACTCCTAGATGTATTACTCGATTCCTTTTCATCTCTATCCCAAACAATTGGCGAAAACTTCCTCTTCTTACTCTCCACAGGTGGCCGAACCCCATTCTCTAACGTTGAAGCCTCGAACTGCTCAACTTGTGATCCCGAATCAATAGCCTCATCAGACCCACTTTCACTTGACAATTCACCCGGCTCTCGATCCGCCACTGTTACAGGAAATTGACACCGCTTTGAACCACCGCTGCTGCTACCAGAATCACTCCTACTTGAAGCAGAGCGGTACCCACCATTACTTACTTCCCTCTCCTTAATATCCTTCTGTCTAACCCTAGCTCTATCCCTTATCCCCCGGTTACGATCACTGTTTCTAATCCTATCATACTCACCATTGGAATAAGACAAATCCCTCTCACGGTCCCTGAATTCATTATCACGATAACCCCCGTGTCTTCCTGCCGCCATATATATAAAACCCTAAATTTTCCTATCCAATAAAACCCTAACCCTGAAATCGCCCAATCAAACCCAAGACAATTTATGGCTTATTTTAAAAAAACCCTAAAGTCAAATACCACAATTCGACCCCCCAAATCCAATCAAACACAGATCTGACAACAAATACGAAAATCAAACATGAAAAAAGCGTGTAACTAGTCAAAAATCTTCTTTTTTTTGATGCTATGAAGCTAGGGAATCAAGACGGAAACCCTAGAAAATGAATAGAAACGAAGAGATGATACAAAAACCGTGAAAACTGTGGATAGATGTTGCGAACCCTATCAGGGGAGATGAGATTGGGAAGGGCTTACCGGTGAAGTTGGGCGATTGGTAGAGAGAGAAAGGGCGCGGCGGCGACGCTGCTTCTCTAGAGAGAGAGAATCCCCAAATCAGCAGTTGGAGAAGGAAAAGCGAAGTCGCGAAGCAATCGACTGTCAAAGATTTTTCTTTTGTGAGAACGCGTAATGATGCCCACTAGATTTATTATTATTATTATTATTATTATTATTTCCTATTTTAATAATTAGGTTAAATTTTAAAATTAGGTTAAATCCGGGTGGGTGGGTGCGGTGCGGCTGTGTAAAGTATCGTTTGATTTGTTATAACTGTATTGTTTTAACAGTTTTAGACCATTTCCAACGGTGTATCAGAATGGATATCAAATTTAAATTTTGATGAAAAAAGTACTGTTCATCACTCCAACGGTTCATCAGAACTGATATCAAATCCACAATTCATCAAACAATTCATCAAATCGGCGAGAGAATACTGAATTCATCAAAACACTGTTCCTGACCGTTGGAAAGAGGAGCCGGTTGACCAACCGGTTACCCGGCCGGTTGACCAACCGGTCAACCAGTGAAAGGTTCAAACAGTTCAAGTTCAAACCGTAAAAAAAAAAAAAAAAAAATTTGCCTAACCGGTCGACCACCCGGTTGTCCCGAAAAAAATTCAAAAAGTTCAAAAAAAGTTCAGAAAATTCAAAAAAAAAAAAAAAAAAAAATTTTGGGCTAACCGGTCAACCGGCCGGTCGACCACCCGGTTGTCCCGGATGAAAATTTGATGAAAATGAAGGGTTGGAGCGCTCAGTATCAGATTTGGTGAAAAGTCATTTTTTTGACTCAGATTTGATGAAAAAAAAAGTGAAGCGTTGGAGATGCTCTTATTTGTTAATTTCAGATTAAATTTTAAAATTTATAATTCGTTTTATAAACCGTTTCGCTTTGTTATACTTAATACATATATATTTTTTAATCTCTAATGAAATATCAAAATAAAAATCAATATGAAAGAGATTTAAAATGTGAAATTTATTATAAATTAATAGTTATATATATGAAATATATTATATAAAATTAATTTGTATTATATATATAATATTATGTAAATTAGTGTTATATATTATGTAAATGTTTAATAATTAGTTAAAATATTTTTCAAGCTGCCAGTCTGTCACATAATATAAAAAATATATTATTATATTAGAATTTAAGTTTATGTCAAATATATAAGTTATATATAATAAAATATTTTTATATTATATGATTGTTAGTGTATCATTTTTTATCTAAATTTTAATGGAAATTAGCTTTAGGAGTAAACTGAAAAAAAAAAACTTAAAATATAAAAGGTTAAAGTGAAAAAATATGTATATATATATTTTAAGAGCCAAAGTGATAAAGTGGACAAATATAAAATGGACAAAGTGTAATTTACTCATTTAGTTATTTTATTTTTTTGGATTTAATTTCACAATTGATTATTTTAGTTTGAGCAAAATTTCATTGTCGATGTAATAGTTTCAATTCGAACAATTTAAATTTCATTTTTTTTAGTTTTGTTATAATGTAATTCTTTTGTCATTTATTGTTAAAATTTTGGGCGTCTAGTTTTTTTTTTTTTTTTTTTTTTAAAAAAAATTTGATCCAAAATTCTAACGATAAATAATAAATGGATCACATTATAATAAAATTAAAAGTGCAGTGTTCAATTCCCCACTGGGTGAGTGCCTGCAGCAGTTTGTGCAAGGGTGTCCGGCTTCCCACCGGCTAAATACCCCTCAGGATTAGTCCTGGCTTCCCTAAAAATCGGAGGGTTGGGGATACCTGAGTTATCAAAAAAAAAATAATAAAATTAAAAGTGCAGTGTTCAAATTATTTCAAAATATAACAAAGGAAGTGAAATTTCATTTAGATTAGAGGGACTAATGGTGTAATTTATTATTATTTTTTTATGGGTTAATTGGCAGCTGAAATACTCCCTTGCCAAATATAATATTTAAGTTCTGAGTTTTTTTTTTTTTTTTCCTCCTACTTTTCTACTACTATTCATTTTAAAAAAATGAGGAAGAAAAATTTTAAGAGAATTACAAAATAAATAAAAATAATTCAAAATAATTATTAACTTTTATAGAATAATTCAAAATAATTATTAACTTTTATAGAATGCAAGTGAATATGTGCTCGTTAGAAATAAACTAAACTAATCCCAATTAGTGGCTTATTCAATAATGTGAATGCAAAATTATAAAGAATTATGGGTTGGTTTTGGACACTCTTATGCTGGTTTATTCTTCGAATCTTCTGGCATGTTTTTCAAAATTATGGCTTTGCTCCCCGTTGGGTTTAATTTTAGGGCAAATTACATCAACAGTTTCTATAGTTTGGAACTCGTATCACTTTGATCCCTGACTTTTTAATTGTGACACATTTGACTCTGAATTTTGAATCTTATTCCAAATAAGGACAATTGAAGATACCATTGTTTAATTTTAAAGGCAAAATCGTCAATTTAATAAAATATAAACTAATTTGACAAAAATAAATATCAAAAAATATTTTTAATATTTTTAAAATTATTTTTATCCACCAACGATAAAATTATGTAAAATTGATAAAAATTAATAAAAATTACATGATTAATTTTTAAAAATTAATTTTACATGATCATTATCCAAACATATAATAAAAATTAATTTGGTAAAAAAATAAATAAATGTCTAAAAGATTTATCAATTTTACATAATGTTATTTTTAGTGGGTAGAAATAATTTTTAAAAATTCAAAAATATTTGTTTGACATTTATTTTTGTCAAATTAGTTTATATTTTATCAATTTAATAATTTTACCCTTGAAAAATCTAACGATATATTCAATTGTCCTTATTTTGAATAAGATTCAAAATTCAGAGTTAAATATGTCACAATTGAAAAGTCATTGACCAAAGTGACACAAGCCCCAAACTATAGGTACTATTAGTGTAATTCACCCTTAATTTTATTTAAGTGCTTATTTGAGGTGTGTTATATAAGTTTATTTTTTAGAGTATTGTTATTAATATCTCATAAATTATTTTGGATCTCTTAATTTTTAATTTTTTTTTATTACAATAATAACCTCAAATAAAATTACTTAAAAGGATATCATTAATTTTAGGGCACCCCATCTCACAATTAAACCTACACACCTACCACATAATGAATTAGGGTTGATGAGAGCACCCACTTCCACCACCACCTATCCATCTTCCCCAAATCCTACCTTCAAAATATAGCCACCCTCAAAACCTTAAAAACTCTTTGGCAACAACATAGCTTATTTGTTTTGGAACACAAGTCTGAACATGAAAATTTGTTAACACTTTGAATAGTTAAAATTTTTAACGCTTGCAGAAGTTTTTATCTATCAAGTTCGAAAATACAGGCCCGAACATTACTTATTTGTTCAGGTTGGCGTTCTCGAACAAATAAGTAATATTCGGGAATGCAGGTCCGAACATGAAAATTTCTTAACACATTGAATAGTCAAAATTTTTAACGCTTACAAAGTTTTCATTTTTTAAAGTTCAGGAATTCATGCCCGAACATTACTTATTTGTTCAGAAATTCCCGAACAAATAAGTAATGTTTAGGAATGTACGTCCGAACATGGTAATTTCTTAACACATTGAACGATCAAAATTGTTAACATTTGCAGAAGTTTTCATTTTTATAGGCCCGAACATTACTTATTTGTTCAGGAAGGCATTCTCGAACAAATAAGTAATGTTCAGGAATGCAGGTTTGAATATGAAAATTTCTTAACACATTGAATGGTCAAAATTTTTAATACTTACAGAAGTTATCGGAAGTAGCCCAAATCCATTATCAGGTTCAAAAGTTATTCATTCATTACGTAACTTTCATAATATTGCTGCATAGTTTTCGCTGAACTCACAATTTTATAATATCTATCAACAAAATTAATTATTACAATTTTTTTCCTGCAAGAGAAAAAATTATTGCGAGAAAACTAAGAAATCATGTACATATATATATATATATAAAGAGAGAGAGAGAGAGAATAACAACTGTGACAATAGTGGATGAGACAATAGAGACAGTAATCACCATGGCTGCACTTCTTCTTGGTGGATTTTGTTAGGGTTTTTTGGAAGAGGTTTTTTTTTTTGGTGTGGAAGGTGTGCATTCAATGGGTGAAATATTTTCACAAGGATAATTTTGGTATTATTTGGGAGGGGAAAAAGAAATTTTGAGGGTTTCAAAATTTATAAGTGGGGGCCCAAAATAATGGGAGTCCAAAATAATTCATGAAGTGCTAATAACACCATTCAATTTTTATTTTATTTTATTTTTTTTGAGTCATATTATCTCTTTATTTTTCTTCACATCTTTTCCTAAAAAATCAAAAAATGCACTTAAAATTATTTTTATAATTTTAAATCAAATATTTTTATTCATACACTTTAAATTTATTTTTAATTTAATAATATTTTAAAGTCTCATTTGATAACATCACATTTTAACCTAAAAATCAAAAAGTTTTTAAAAAGCTCAAAGATTGGTTTTTTTTTTTTTTTTTAAATTTTTTTTTTGCACATCTTTTCATAAAAAATTAAAAAATTATCTCAAATATATTAATTTTTTTCTCTCATATTTTAGCAAAAAAAATCAAAAATATATTTCCAAACGAGACCTAAATTTAATTATTCAATCTATTTTAAAAATTAATTATTTTGAGAAATCTCTTAAAGTGTCCACGTAAGAAAAATTAAAACACTTTTATAAATTGAGAACTATATTAACACGATTTTATATATTGAGAACCAAATTAATACAATTTAAATATCCAAGATAAAAATATCACGAGACTCATACTTCGGCAATAAAAAATATAATTAACCCAAGAAGAAAACATTGATGGTGTATGTTATTCGACTCATATAGCCCTATAAAATTAAAAGCCAAAAAATAGAATTAAAAATATTAAAAATTCTAAACAAAAAATGAGAATTCTACTTATATTTCGAATTTTAGCACTAGCCTATTACGTTTTTCAGCAATAAACTACAGTCTACCAACCCCCTAGATTGAGGCAAAAATTCCAAAACTAGGGTTCCTTTCTCTAATAATATGGCAATTCCTTTCTCAAATAATATAGCAATATGTTATCATCTATTCTAATTATGTGGGTGTTTGAGCTGTTGATATTTTAGTGGGTTATTTTAATTTTTAACTATTTTAGTAGATTAAAATTTTTGTGTTTGAAAAGTTAGTGTGTTTGGTTTGAGTTTTTTGAATAAGTTTTTTAAAAATTGAGTTTTTTGATTTTCGTGTTTTTTTTTTTTTTGTTTTTAGTAAATTTTTTAAAATTTTAAACTTTTTTTTACTTTTTTAGATGCACCTTACTTAGATGTATCTAAAAAGTAAAAAATTGGTGAAAAAATATTTTAAAAAATTAATAAATATATAAAAATATAAAAAAAAATATACTGAATTCTCGTATTTTTTTTTTTGTATTTTTGGTATTTAGTGAATTTTTAAAAGGTTTTTTTCACAAATTTTTTAATTTTTAGGTATATTTATGTTAGGTATGTTTAAAAAGTAAAAAAATTGCTTAAAATATTAAAAAAATTCAGTAAAAACAAAAAAACACAGAAAATAAGAAAGTAGAATTTTCTGAAAAGTGTTTTTTGAAAAACCTAACCAAGCAAGGATTTTTTTGTAATTGAATGTGATATTTGTAAGAGAAAAAGTAAAATAATTATGGGTTTGATGTGACATTTTGTCTTATTAGTTATTTTAATCTATTTTGTCATTTTGTAAATTTTAGCCTAAAAAGCAAAAAAAAAAGTGCATCATTTTTGTCAAAAGTGCCCAAAAAGCCAAAAAAATGTGCCTAAAAAGCTTCTTCTTCTTTTTTTTTTTTTTTTTTTTTTTTTAGCCTTTTCTGATGACACCAAGTTCCCACAATCAAGTAATATTACTGTCACAACGTCATTTTTCATTGCAACAGAAATCGCAATCAAATAAAGTGCACCTACAACATATCAACCACTGTTGAAACGACAAGAAGGTCGTTCAATACAACCAATATGCTAATCAAATTTCATAGAACACCACCAACTTGAAATTCAAATTTGTGAACAATTTCTATGACAGGATGGTGAGTTCCATTCCAGACTCAATACCATCTCAGGAAATTCAGTGGTCAACCCTGTGCGTCAAACTTAACTGACAGACCTAACAATCAAATGGCCAATTGCTGCTGTGACAATTCCCAACAACGCACCAACAATAACCTGCAATATATGATAGAAAAAAAATTTAGAAAGGACAAACACCGGTATCAAAATGTGAATCCAAAGCGAAAGAAGACTAAGAAACTCAAAACCAATGAAAAAAGATGAGAACACATATAGATAAGTCCTTATAGAGAGGTGAATCCAACGGGCTCAAAATACTATGACCCAAAGTTTGATGTGATTCGACCTTCTACGTGGTTACTTCTCGGCTCACGACACTCTTATAACTGGTAGGAATGATGGGCAGAGAAATTACAGAGAGCCTCAAAATATTAACTCAACTTAACTCACAAGCCTATGTCATAATTATTTGGGTCGGATAAATGCAGCCATTTCCTTCAATTGGCTTATTAAAAGTGATGCCTTCAGTTAATTCTAAGGCAATCATGTATTTTTTCTTACCACCTCAACCCCATGTCCTCCTTGGTATTCCCTTAGCACCCTCAATGTGGATAAAATCACACGTTCAAAGTGCATTAATAGGCCTACATTGCACATGGTCATTCCATCTAAAAAATAAGAACTAATGTATTATTTCTTATTTTGTATCATCTTGTATCACCACTCATTCAACCTCAAATTTTGTTAGAACTTGATTATAAAAGAAAAAAGGTAGTGAGAAAACCCAAAATTAACTCGAGGGATGACTCTAAATGAAGTTATATGGTATTAACTGATTACTAGAACTTAATCCAAGAAATTGGAAAAAAGGTTTTCTAAATGAAGTTGCTTTTTTACAAGAAACACCATTATTAATCTTACTTTTGCAGTAAACTTGTTTGTGAAGAGTAACACCTAGCAGCACTATCACAATGTATGACAGTTCACACAGCAATATTTAAGGGAATACCATGAAGATCTTCATCACGGCTGTATTCTTATCTATTATGGATCTTGCTAATAAGTGCCCCTGGGGTAGAAAGAAAAGAAAAAATTGAAAAACACGAGGCACTTTTCACCTATTTTAAAACACGTTTCACTGATTTCAGAATTCTTTTTTGACTTTTTTATTTTTAACCTATTTCCAAATCACTTCTCACTCCAATTCCAATATTAAACAATGCTCTAGGGGGCTATTTTTAACCTATTAGCATTTGCCATCTATTATTTACCGTTCTATTTTAAGCAACTGAATCATGCTTTCAAAGAAGTCTGCATCATGATAATCAAATCTTTACCAAGAGTAGCTAATAAGGTATTGAAATGGATGAACCACAATACAAGAAAGAAAAAGGAAATAAATGCATTGGTGAGAAAGTAAAGGTGGAACCAGTTGAGGACAAGATGAGGAAAAGCCATCTGGATGATTCATGATTCACCCAATCTACAACGAACTAATGAAGAACAACAAAGCAATAGCTTGGAGGAAGCACGGTCCATCAATTTCAGGTGGTGCAAGAACAAGAATGACAAAACAGGGACGGCCCCTTAAAATAACTGGATTTAGGTTTTCTTAAGATTATTGATCATATGTCGACCATAATCTCACTTATACAACTAAAATAATCCAATATTTTGACCTGAGCTCCCCATTTTCAGAAAAAATGATGATGACAAGGAATAATTATGTCCTATCATACATAGTAATATTCAAACATACATCTTAATTTGTCATAACAATCATAATCAATGATGCATCCAAAATAAACATGATGGTAATCCAATGCTTTCAACCAAACCTGAGTAGGGGTGTGCCCAAGAAGTTCACGTAGAGGTCTGCTCTCAGCCAAAGGATGTTCAGCAGGAAGTTCATATACAATTTGATTCAAAACCTGAAGAATTTCCATTTGAATACATACGGCAAATCAAATTAAATCTCTACAAGGAGTCTTGCAGCTATGTATGATTAAAAGTTTAGACGTGCTATGCATTATTATAGGACTTCTAAGACACCAATGTCCAAATATATGCGTGCTTTTGGGATGGCAGTCGAGGAAAACACAAAGAAAGGGAGAGCATTAAACCTCTGCTTGGCGTCCAGCGTGTAATCTTACACCAAATGCATCATGCATCACCTGCCATAACATTCTTTAAATATTAAAATTCAAATGTAGCTGTAGCATAAGGCATAATAGAAAATATAACTAAAAGAAACATCTTCTTTTTACTCAATATTGTGCAAAATGCACATAACTTACATAAGGTGATAATGAAGATGAAGACAATGACAAACAAATTAAAAACAAGAAAAATCTAATAACATTTTTTCGAAATATTGAACATTGGTAATTCTGATCATATGTACGCCAGCTGACAGTAGGAAAGGAGCAACATGAGAACTTCAAAGATACCTACATACTCAAAGAAATTTAATGCACATGGTATTTGGCATTGAAGGCTGGGATGCATATAAGATCAAGTTATTAGCTCCCTTTTATAGGTTACAAAAGCAACTTCAGATTATAATCACCATCAATTCTTTTATTTCAGAAGATTGGATGTGGGGGCAAGATTAAATATGATACTCAATAGGATCAAAAGCAGCAACAACTTAATCTAGTCAAGATCCACTTGGTCTACTTCCCCATATTATGTATGACCTACATCACTCTACTAACTACCTCATGTTGTACTTCAAGATATCATAAGATCATCTAGAATTAAAGGATAAAGCAGTATTTAAACAGAACTTCTGGGTGATATAACAAAATTATGGATTTGGTAGATAACTGTATGCAGAATGTACATAGCTTTGTCAAAGAATTCTAAGTGAAGGGATCATACAACACATGCTAAAGTCAATGCAGTTGCAAATAGTGATCCTCCAAAGCCATCTTGGAAACCAACGGCTGCCGCGAGAGCAGTGACAGTTGCAGAATGGGAAGATGGCATCCCACCAGATCCAACAAGTCGCTTGAGATCCCAACGCTTTTCCTTATACCTGCAAATCTATGAAAGCTTAAGACTCTTAGGATGAACTAATTATATACTGTAAGGCCAGGCCATTCTTGATAAAAATACAAGCATTAGAAGAAAAAATAGCTAAAATATAAATCTAACAAGCTAGAGAAGGCATCGGACAAGTTTATTACTTGAATCTATAAGTCAAATCTATAATTGCATAGGTTCCCTTTTAGATTTGTTTTGTAGAGATGTTCCCCAGCATATCATTTTTATCTGAAACATGTAGACCATTGTGTTCAGAAAATTTAACAATATTACTATCAACTAATTGCAATGAAAATAGGAATGTGCCAAACTCTAAAAAGAAAAAAAAAATTATGACCTAAGAGTCCAACTAAATGATGAAAACTACCAATGATTAATGCAATGGTCACATATTTGTTAGGAAGCAGTATGATCGGTGAGACCTAAATAATAGAGACGAACAAATGCACAAAAATTGTAAATCACAAGCATGCACAAGAATTACGTGATCCACCTCAAAATTAGGACTACGCCCATGCTCATGCGGTTCCATTTCCATTATGATAAAGAAGTTACAAGAGATACAGAACAAGAAGCACAAACACTTTTAAGAAGGTAATGTGTGGTGTCCGACACCATGCCAAACACCAACACGACACTTGTGGTACACTTCCCAACATTTATACACACATAAAAACACATTAAAAGTTTTAATAAAATAACTTGGAATTCAATAATAAAACAAAAATAATACTGTAAAAATTTATACTTAGGGGTTGTTTGGGATGTTCTAAATAAGTGTACTTTTTGACTTTTTATGAAATATGGTTTGGGTTTGAAGTGATGTGGTAGAGATGTGATGTGACTTAAATAAGATGATGTGACTTAAATAGGATAGTGACTTTTTTTTGAAGATGCCAAACTTAGCCTTATTCTTCTCCTTTAGACATTAAAAAATTATTAACTATGACTTAAATATTCATATATATGACATACAATAATTATTTATCCTTGACATGTAATAAATATATAAAATAATATTTTTTACATGTGTCCCCACGTGTAGTATCCTACATATTTTGAAATTTGCATGTCAATGTATTCATTTTGTGCCAATTTCGAGTCACGTGTTTGTGCCTGTGCTTCTTAGGATCCAGAGATAGCCGGGCCCTCAACTAAATATGCATAGAATTAGGGTGGGTGTTCCTAAATGCACTAAAAAAATATTATTGGACACCCCACATTTTAAGAAACTTTTTAATACCATTATACCCCAAGTCAAGTTACCAACAAGGACAAACCATAATTCTCTTCAAACCCATTTCTCTCTACACCCATTCTCAGCCACCATTTTCATCTTTCCAGTCACTGCCACTGCCACCTCTGGTAGCCATTCCAGCCCCCTCCTCAGCTCCTCCGCCACCCCTAACCTCTCTCCACCTCCTACTGCCACACCCCAGCCCTTCCCCGCAACTCTCTCTCTCTCTCTCTCTCTCTCTCTATGTGTTGTTGCTAGTGGGTGGTGGGGTTAGGGTTTGCGAGGGAGGGGGTTGGGGGCATCAAGAGGGAATGGGAGGGGGTGGGGGCATCGGTTAAGTGCACAAATATAAAAAAATACCCTTACTCTAAATTCAAGTCTTCTGATCTCCATTACTTATCACAATCCACACAACCCCAACAATATGTTTAGGTCCCTAATTTATGTTAACACGAAACCTGATGTAAAATGAACCAACTTTCTAACTTGATTAAACATAAGCTTTCTGGAATACAACATCTTAAATATGATGATATAACTGTGACATTTTCAGACATTTCTAGGTTACTGGAAACCAATTTTAACAAATTAACAAACAATTTCACATAAAAGGGAACAAGAACATGACAGATCAGAACCAACAAAATAGGGCAGATCACCATCTTCAACGATATCAATCACATTCATGTAAGGTTTCTTCAAATTAAACAACTTTACTAACAAACATTTATAAAGCACACAACCCAATTACAGTTTTGAAGTTTTATCACTTTTTTTTTTGGGTACAAATTTTCAAATTCAACCTATCTTCTTCATTGGTTCATCAAATCGGCAAAAAAATTAAGATGTAAAATTGCAATCGAATCAATCGCGTTTATATATACATATGATACATGATACAGGGGGTTGTACCAGGAGGTGAAGAACTTGATGGATTGGGCTATGGTGAAGGCGATGAAAGCAGAGAAGAGAGGGAAATTGGAAAGTATCGAAGAAGACGAAGACAGAGCAGACGTTGTTGTGGCCCTAGATGAAGCTCCCAAGTCATCCATCGTTCCTCTTTCAACAACCTCAATTCACCATATACGTCTAAATTAATCTGTATCCAAAAAAAAAAAAAAAAATGTATGTATAGAGAGCTAAAGAATTCAGAATTTCAGAGATCTTGAAAGCGTGTATTTGGAGATTGCTTGGAAGAAGAGAAGAGAAGAGAAGAGAAGAGAAGAAGGGTTCTAATGTGTTAGGGTAGAGAGAGAGAGAGAGAGAGAGGTATGTTGTTGGATTCTTCACTCTGTATAACTAACGGTCTTTGCCACCTTTCTCTCCTCTCCCTCTCTCAGCTTTTGGGGGATAGTGAATATGCCCTTCTTTTTGTTTTCATATCTAGAATATGCCTCCCCTAACTCCTAAATACCTATTTTTGTTTTTAGGCTTGTTGTCTTATTTATTTTTTAAACAAATTTCTTCTAATTTTTCTTTTTTAAAAAAATTCAGCAAATTTTTATAGTTGTTGATGTAGTAGGAATTAATATGGTTGTTATGTTTTAATATTACAAGAGTTAGTTAGAGTTAGCTAAATCTTTTATCCTATAAATAAATAGGTCATTAGACCGTTCTATTATTTAATTTATGATATTTTGATATTAAATATTTTAAACCTTGAAAGTTTTTGTATCCATTTTGAGATTTTTTTTTTAATGAAATCTATTTCTTGATTTGGCTCTGTCAATTATACCAATTATCTTTTAGTACGATTTTTTTTTAAGATCAGTAAGAAAATTTTCATTATAAAATTGATAAAAGATCGGATCAATCTTGTACAACAGTATTATAAGATCTCAAAAAGAGATAAATAACTTCCATAGAAGAAATGATTTAAGCTTCTATAGAGATCGAGAAAATGCCTTCACAAGAAAGGAAACAAACATTCATACATGGATAATTATTACAATATTGTAGGTAGTTAAAGTTGTCAAAGTGACATTAATTTAATAGATGTGACATTTTTGTGGATGTACCATTACTTCTAAGAACATCTCTAATCGTTTCGTATCTTTTTTATTATATTTGATTTGATTATAAATTTGAGTAAAAAACTTGATTTAATATGAATTTTTCTAACAATTTCATCAAATTTTTATTTACTAAAAATTTCTATCTTATGACAAATTTTTATTTTCATCAAATTTAATAAAAATAAATCATTTTCTATACTTTATCCTTTTAGTTTTTAATCAAATTCAAATTTGTTGAAGGATTTGATCCCTTGATTTGATAAACATTTAATGAAAGAATTAGAGATGGATTTTGAACACTTTCAAAAAAAAAAAAAAAAAAAAAAAAAAAAATTCAAGAATTGAAGATGCTCTAAGTGATTTTGTCATTTTAGCAATGTTAAACTCATATTTTGACATGTTATTCTATTTAAATTTCTAAGATTTAGTGATATTGTTTAAAAGTATAAATGTCATTTTTTTAAAATTCTTTCATACACAATGTCAAATAAGAGTGTGTCCTAATCATAACATAGATAGATATAGGGAGTGAGTGTCAAATTTAACAGTGTTAAATCTTGTGCCAAATATGAAACAAAATTTGACATTATATGCAAGGAACATTCTCCATTAATAGGACTATAACCTTCCAATAAAAAAATTCTCAGGTTGGTGATTTGGGTGGAAAATTAGGAATTTCAAAACATGAGAGAACAAAAAGCTAGATAAATGGCATAAAAGTAGCGAACATATTCAAAGGTGTCTTAGATTATTGAGATTTTTTAATTTTAATTTTTTGGAAATAAGATGTCTTAAGATTCAATGCAGAATAAAGAATAAAGAACAAAGAATTGACATATTATATATATTGGCAGGAGCAACCTTTGATCTTTCTTTTTTGCTACTTTGCTTCTCTTATAATCTAATCTTACCTTAATTGGGAAGAAGAACTTCCCAAAAAGCAACTTGAGAGGTCTCCTTCTCTACTGAATTGGCTTTTGCTTTTGCTCTTGCTTTTGCGTGTACAACACCTCCCAAAAAGGATTGTCAATTTTATCCGAGTTTCATTTTGATTCTTGTTGTTTTAATTTGAACAAATTGTCCTTCAACTAACTTGAAAAAAAACAATCTGATATGTTATGGAAAGACAATATACCAAGTCAAAATGTAGATGAAAGTCTTCGTAGGATCGTGAAAGTTGTAATATCAAGGTAAAAATATCGACATCAAAGTTCATGTATCCACATATGGTTAAGAAGAGAGAAAATGTGATTAAGAAAAACCACTTTCGCTCTATAAATAAAAGATGCAACTATCGTAAAGTAGATAATATTAGATTTAAGATAACGATAGTAAAATTATTTTCAAGAGCAATAGAACTAACTTAGCCATTCAAGTGCTTAATTGGCCAAACCTCCAACCAATTTACTCTGGTTGTTTGATACTTGTGCAAGCATACAATTCAAACCTCATTTACATTGACGAAAAGGAAGAGTTAGACAACAATAACATCATCTTACATAGTGTTATCACAAATGAGATTTAGGTCTCGTTTGGCAGCATTCAGTTTTAGCCAAGAAATCAAAAAATCACTATAAGTTCACTCTCTCTACTTTTTTACACGTATTTTTATAAAAAATTAAAAAATTACTAAAATAGCCTGTTCTCAAATGAGGCCTAATAAACATTTATCGCCTCCGAATAATCTAACTATATAGTCTTTACTTTCATAATATATGAGATTTCTCATCAATTAATAATCCAATATGTAATAGCACCAATATTCAATATTGTCCACCTTCTCCTTTCAAATTGACTATTTATGAATGGCTAAATAAATGAAAATAAAAAATAGTAATAATGGAAAAGCAGCAAAATGGTTGAAAATAATGAACCCAGAACCTTTTTATAGTTTTATTATCATTATTATTCTCAATAGTTTGACAAAAACACAAAAGAAAAAGGTCAGAAATTAGAGATGAAAATGATGCAAGTGTTTGGACACGGCGAGGGTTACAAGAAGCATGGAACCACTTCGGATAGAACTATTTGGTTGATGTGATTGGATTTGTCTTGAGCCGTTTATACCTTTCCTTTCTTTATTGATCAACAGATATAACAACAACAACAATAATAATTGTTATTTAAGTTGTGTGATTTTGTATTTGTGAAGAAAATAAATAAAAAAAGGAAAAGTGAAAGTAAAATGAATTTTATTTCATTGACTTTTTCCTTCATAAATCTCTTGACAAATTCAAGATACACAACATCATTAGGCCAAGTTTGGCAACACCAAAATAATCCATATTTTATCTTTTTTCCATCACATCACTTCTCTATTTTTTTGCACATCTTTTCGTAAAAAGACAAAAAATACACTTATTTAGGTCATCCCAAATGTTAGAAGTTGCAACTGCGCCTCAAAGTCCTCTTTTTTAAAAATAAAAAAGCAAAAAAAATTATAATAATAATCTTTGTCACTAATATAAGAAGAATTAAATCAAATTGGACAACCACAATTTAATAAGATATATCTGAAAACCCAACAACTAACACAATAAAAAAGAAATAACTTCCTGACCTTACAGTTAAGAGTGCACGAGAATGTCAAAATGACCTTTCTGTTTTATTTTTTCATATGTTTGTCAAATAATAAAAACATCAAATGGGCCAAAAAGAAGAGCAAATGTTTCAAAAGATTGAGCCAGGAACCAAAATAAATGAAGGCATTATATATGCAACAAGCACAATGAATATGAATGAATTGGGTTTGAATTCACACTTCTCTCTAATGGGGGAAACTAGGAAACAAATACAATTTGACTAACAAGAATAGGGCAAACTGGAGCAGTCTCAACTCAAGCCTCCAATGCCTCTCACTATTTATCAGCCTAATAAAAATTAGAACTTTACATCGATCGATCGTATGTCACCAATAGGACAGCTGTCCTTACAAATAAATCTGAACCAATCAAAATGCATATTGGCAAACATTAAAACAACCCCAAAAATGAAAAGAAAAAAACAAGGGATAGAGAGGGTGCACCAAGAGATGGCAGAGAAGGTTGGCTTTCACATTACCGAGCAATTGCACTTGGACTCCAGCTTTGGAGGCTTCATACTATCGCCCTTATTGGGGACCCCAACAATGCGTGTAGTAGATACGTCCACTTTCTCGTCACTGCCAATGTTGTTGTCAAAAGGCGGTTTTGTGTCGGTCTCCTCCTGTCTCTGACTCACTTTATGGGACTT
Organism: Camellia granthamiana; assembly: GCA_036172215.1. Taxonomy (NCBI): domain Eukaryota; kingdom Viridiplantae; phylum Streptophyta; class Magnoliopsida; order Ericales; family Theaceae; genus Camellia; species Camellia granthamiana. Next base: position 121,053,196 of record CM069912.1, on the reverse strand, counting down.
GGAAGTGCGTTTTCCTGGAACTCTGCCACGTGTTGGGTCCTTTGTATCGGAATTGAAATTTCCTAAAATGGTCACCATTGGTCTTGAGCCCTCCAATGGGACTGAGTTTTCCTTTTCCATTGCTATGGATGCAGCTTTGTAAGCCAGATTGTGAATGATAGAGCTGCAAAAGAGTATTGTATCGGTTGCTTCCTCCAACGTCAGGCTTCTTGGTTTGGTTCCACCGTAGCCCTCCACCGTTACAGTTGATTCCTCTGTCATAGCAAAGATATTTGAACGAGTACTCAAATAAAACAAATTCATTCACCGTGTCGTTTTCCCTAGCCAAATACATATTCAATCACAAAGCCAAGTTTTGACAGATTAAAATGTTTCAAGACGAATGCTAGGAAGTGATAATTGTCAAAACAATAAAAGAAGCTCCTCTGGATAAATAATTTAATTTTAAGCTTATCAAATGAATAAACATCAATTCAATATTTGAATATCCGTAGAATAGATGCAACACAAACGGGACAGATATCCAGCATGTGGAAACCCGACTTATTAAAGAAAACTAACATATAGAAGTAAAAATCTCTAATTTAAGTAATAAATTAGAGATATGATATGACCATTGCTGTCAAAATGCGAATCAAATCGTGAATCATTTTGCTAATATAGTGAATCGTAAGATACACTTTATTTAACATAATACAAGATTTTATATATGTACATACATATAAAAGAACTCACAATGTTTAAAATGAAATAAATATCACCATAATAAGTTGTACATACTTAAATACAGAAAAACCACATGTAGCAATAGAATTAATTGATCTCATTTTCATGCACACATAACTGAATCACAGTGAATCATAGAAAATTGCAATTGACTTGTACGATCCACTCAATTTAAGGTTCAATAGCACGAATCAAATCATTTTGGTTGATACTCATCTCGAATTGTGAATCCCAAGATTCTAATGACCATGGATATGACCATGAGAAAGGAAACAAAACATAACAATACAAACAAAAAAAATACCATCACCAGTTATAATGTAAGATACACATACCAAAGATGCCATGTGCATGATCCGAGGTGTCATGCTCTGCAACTGAAGCAGTTATATCCTCATCAAATGCAGTAGCAACAGAAGGCTCTGGTAACTCATCTATGGTGCTCCTTGTATCTGGGGAACCAACATCAGACTCGGAACCAGGCATACCCAGATGACCATTTTCAGTTTGTATTTCTGATATTGTATCCAATGAGCTCTGATTGGGAACCTCTACAACATTCACCCTATCAACAACAGAATTTGGCAATGTAGCTTCCTCTAATGTAGAAGGCTCTTCTCGATCTGAGATACTCCTTGCATCATTTTGGAAGTCTTCACCATTCCCAAAAGAAGCAGAAACTTCAACATTTGAAAAAGAAGCAACTGAACTGTCTCCTGAATAGACATTTAAAGTATTGGTCAACAATTCTGATGTAGGGTCAACCATTGTTCCATCGTAATTGTTGCATACAACTTGAGTGCATGTATCATCTATTCCTGCACTTTCTGAATCCAAACCTTGGGAAGTTTGATTCCAAGTTCCAGACAAAGATGACCCTGTGCGTTGGTGCTTCGTGTTTATGTCAGACCTGTAAGTTTCAATGTCAGATTTCTTTCCACTTAACTGCCGCTGTACACGAGTCTCTGTTTGCCTAGCTGAGCCCAAGTCCACAGAGGATGATGCAGAGGCACTGCCCTGTCCAAGGGAACTTCTCATGCTTTGTGCCCCATCTCTCACATAGGACAGATCATCATAAGAAATACTAGAGGCACTGAAAGTCCTGCCTTGAACAACAGGCCCTTTGACGCTGCTTGACCTCTTCAGTAGTATGGAAATGCCTGCACCTTCTGAAACATCTAGCTTTAAAGTCGGATAGTGTTTTGTGTGCCGTATTCGCTGGGCCCCAGTGTCACCATTGGATGGGTTATAGCCTACAGTTGGTTGACCTATCACTTGCTGGTTTTCTAACCTTCCCACATCTTCGTCTGCCAATTTCTGTGCAATAGAATTTTCCAATGATAAATTGAGGCTTGGTTCGGCATAGGAAGTCTGGCCTTCCTGAACATGTTCCTCATATTGGGCAGCCCTTGCTTCAACTATATTAGTCACTTCTGAAGATTCAGGTATGTCTATTAGAGGCTCCTCCATTGCATTAATTGCCATATGTTCATCTGAAATTTTCATCGACAGAGTTGGTGAGTTCTTGGAAATTATTTCGGTTGGCACTGGACTAGCGGCAGTCAAAGGTCCATCTGACCTGCAGTCTGGACAAAGTTTCAAATCTCCATCTGTTAATTCCATGAAGCGATACCCATGGCCACATTTAGAACAGATTACCATATCTTCAATACTATCAACTTCAGGAAAATTACCCTCGACCTCCAAAACTTCAGAAGTTGCAGTGATAGCCATAGGAGTGCCATGGTAGTCAAAATTTTCAGAGCCACCAAGTTGAGAACCACCTCCACTAAAATTACCACGATCGACATTAGGTGATCCATCCCGGATTCCAGGACTGATATCTTCATTTACACCATCTTCCTTCTCAAAGGTAAATATGTCATCCTGAAAATTGGGATATTGTGACTTTCCACGTTCGCTAGCCATATCATCCTGGTTCTGGTCACTCCCTTCAGTATCATGTGCACCACTTGTTGCTTGATCAGAACTCGCATTACTGCTAGTTGTGACTGAGGAGTTCCTAGATATCAAAGCACGTTGTGCGGCACTTGCAGTTCCAACATAAAAGGTGGAACTGGGCACACTAGATAAGAGTGGCCTGAACATATTTTGAGGACCTTTCCGATGATCCTATAGAAAAGATTTAATATCAATTTCCCCTTCAGATGTGGCTTAATATGAATATTGCATGAACAATTCTAAATGGCAAGGTCTATATCAGACATATATTATACTGACACTCTAAGAAGCATAGACATGGACACAGACACGGGACACGAGACACGGTAATTTCAAAAAAAAAAAAAAACAGGGACACAGCAGGGATACGGTAATAAGTATTTTGTGCATATATTTTTATTTACTATATAGATTAATATACATCCACAAACAATAAAATTAACAAAAACAAACACAAATTTGATATTAAAAAAAATAAAAAATCACTTTTAAATTGACACTTATCGTTTATATCTTTTTTTAAATCTAAGCAAAAAGTAATAGACATTCAACATCTAACATCCATCAAAAGCTCTAAAGAAAAGAGGGAAAAAAAACTAATTGCTGTGTCCCAAAGTGTCCCGGCGTGTCCCCTAAAAACAAATTAATTAAATAAAGGGACACGCTACGTGACGTGTCCCCACCGTGTCTCCGTATCCAACACACTTACGGCGCTTGTTTTGTAGTGTCGGTGCTTCATAGCTAACACTACATTGATTCATTATAACTCCTAAATTTTATTTTCCTTAGTTCAAACAACAGTCATTACACATTCCTAACAGGTATGGATTAAGTTTAAAAGTAGTATATCTTTTCAGGTTCATTAAACCGTTGCCATTCTATACAATGTTATTCCCATGTGAAACCTACATGTTCTATGAATTCAATAGCTCCCAGATGTACAACACTCATCAATTACACACTGTCCTCAAATGCTAACATTTTCAATGTTGTCAAACCCAATAATCAGTACCGCCATGTCCGATTCTTAGAAACATGTAGCAACTGCAACATTATATGTGAATCATAGCAGTAGTAGCATTTAAACTTGTGAGGTACACATGCAATGAATCTAGCAACGAAGTGACAGTGTCCATCCTTCCTCCCACATAAAAGCAAACTTTAATATATTTACTTCATTTAAGCCTAAATTTTTTGAAAGAAAACATGCTTGAGTGTGTAACTGGAAAAACATCGGCAAGCAAATAAGCTAATGATCAAAAACAAACTATCATCCTGTTGAGAAGACCCAATAAATTAACAAGTGGTAGTATCACCAAGCCTTCAGTAATCAGCACAAATGCTTTTTGTTGTTTATTTGGTAGTTCTAAGTTAGCCCTACATAATAAACACAAAAGGAAAAAGAAAATCTCAATAATATGACGGTGGAGATTGCGGTGAAATAATGCCTCTAGTGCCACCAATTGTTGGCATCATTGAAGCATATATATAGGTTCGGATTTAATTTGACAAGTTAAGATAATTTAAGAGATACTCAAAGACAAATAAAAAAGCACAACATTTTCATCTGATTTTACCTAATTAGGGTCACATTTATGAAGACAAACCAAACCAAATTCCTACCATTGACCTCTCTATAAAGTTCTCAAACAAATCTTTATTAGCCAAGGTAATAATAATTAATTTCTCAAAAAAAAAGATTCAGAAGAAGGAAACTAGCAAAAAATTGGAATTAAAACAAAAATCATGTCTCTTTATTTTTTGCTTGGGGATTCTTTCAATTTTGCTCTTAGTTTTTAGAGTTCTGGGGGAATTGTAGGAGATATATAGTAGTATGGTATTGATATATACTTCATTTGTTCCGGGTTAGTTCCCTCTATGAAGCAGCAACGCTTCAAAATAGGTTTCATAGCCATGTCAGACACGAACAAGGTAGGGAGCATGTCTCCTTTTTTTTCCTTTTCTTTAAAAAAAAAAATTAAATTAAATTAAATTCAGGGGGTACCGTAGGGACATGCAGGACACGTTTTGGGACCTTGTGGAGTCGTTTAATTTTTCAAAGCTAATATCAAGGGTCATATTATAATATTCGGAAACATGAGGGTTGAATTTAACAAAATATATATATATACATAATTTATATCAAATCATCGACAATATGATACAAATCTAACCACAATTGTGAAGTTGAGGTACTTTCTTCTAACCATCCTTGGAGCCTAACGCAACACATTTCTAATCTCTAGCTTATATAAATTTAGTTTTTTTGTTATTATTATATTAATGACAAATTAATGCTAGTTTTCATTAATTGTTGTTGTTATGGATGTAATATTCATATATATAGCAGATTTTTTTTTTTTTTTTGGTATCCCCGCCATGTTCGTGTCCTGATTTTTTGAAATCGCCATGTCTCATGTTTGTGTCAATATCCGTGCTTCCAAGGTTTCCCCATTTCAAAAATAAATTTACTTAAGGGAAAAATAAATAAATAAAATAAAATAAAAATTGGCTAGCACCAAGATGCAGACATCAGACTCCTTAAAAAATATGTAATTAAAGTATTAAATTTAGGCTGAACATGTGGGATTCGATTGCCATTTTTGTCTTTGCTTTTTTATTGTACCTTGGATAAAAGGGAGTTGATTGTCATAATTCAATGAATCAGCCAATACCTTCCTATGATGATTGATGGCATCAAGAGGAAGCATTCCATTGTCATCTTCTTACATACATATTGCATGCTAAAGAACATTAGAAGAAGCTTAATACTATTTGGAAGCTTCTAGTCAGTGAAGCAGTACTCCCCCAGTTCAAAGAAAGAACCAGTGTTGTCGGCACTGCGATGCGATGCGGTTCCAAGATGATAATATTGTTATATCATTATCAGTTTAGAGGGTCAAATTTGAAACTGTTGGAAGTTCTGACTAAATTTATAAATTGCTCATGAGGGATTATAAATCTTGAGTGCTTGGATGTGCCCAATGTTACATGGATTCTTAATTGCCATTATAGCCGTGTCCACTAGATATGAAAAAGGTAATGGCATAGGATGTGTCTGACTCCCATAGCCAAATTAGACGCTTTGAATCCTCTTATTTTGAATAATATTTGAAAAACCTCACATTTGATAGTAAATAAACCTCTCATCTGGATGGGATATAAAATTTTGGTTTTCCCTAAATCCTATTTAATATCAAGTACATCCCTACATAGTTACATCTTATCTCAAAATATTATACAATCACAAAATGCTCAAAGACATGTCCATGAACTTACATCCAACTTTTGAATACATATCCCTATATACTAACATTAAGAGCTTAGGGAGATTTAACGCCTGGACACGCACGCACACTTGATACTCATACACGAGTCCATGTAACATAGGATGTGCCTTAATTTTGAAGTACAACATTGCAATTTTTATGGCATTTTTAAGTACAAATTCATTAACTAAAATGGGCAATTAGGTTAAATGCATACTACAATATCACTTGGTACGCAATCACCTTTAGCTTACCTTAGAACTACCAAACTGAATATTATTTAACCTTATCAGCGAGAAGGTTCCCTTCTCCAACAACTCCATTCAATGAATTCTACCTTGGAATGCTATGAAAAATACTAATTGAACCATTAAATCTATATTCAACATCAAAATGTTTACTAAATTTTCTCCCCCTATTTTTTTTATTTTGATGTCTAAAATTTCTCTAACATTCAGATCATTGAACATGTATAAAACTTTTTATATGAAATTCAGACATATTGAATGAGGTTTTCTAATCGTTTGCAGGTCTGTTGATGCTCACATGGATAAACCTAGTCACAAAGAAAACATCATCACAGTAAAAAAGAAACAGATAAATAAGTACCATTTGTCGAAGTGCCGAGTCAAAAGATCTTTTTGGAGCAGAACTTGATAGCCCTGTTCGAGTGGGCTTCTTGGAAAAGGCTGGAGCTCTGCTACTCGGACATGCACCAACTCTCCTTGAAGCTGAGCAGTCTGAGCTACTCACAGGAACAGATTGTAGGGAGTATACATCATCATCACCAGATGATGCAACAGAACCTTTACTCTTGGAGCTAAATCGGTCCCGATCATGACTATGTGATGAACTGACACTTCTAGAAGCAGTTGGAGACATTGACTGTCTGCCTCTGGAAGATGAATCCCTACCATTTCGGGATGCAGGTGAGGAACCCCTCACATATGATGCTGGTCGATCAGCCAATGAAGTACGCAGATTAGGAGGTGCATCCAAGGAAAAACCAGGAATATTTGTTTGCCATGCCCTTATTTTTGGTGATGCCGAGTTTCCTCGACTTTTATTTACAGGGGAGGTACCCCTTATCCCAGATGAAGATACAGTACCACCAGACCCCGTACTTATCCTCCGAGGATTCGGTGTCAAAGACCTTGGAGCAGGTGTTGATGGTTTATTTGGTGGGGGAGATGGTCTCTGTGATGGGGTAGCATGGCAAACACTAGGAGTTGGACTAGAATGAGCTGCTGAAGATGGGCTTCCCCTCGTATGGAAAGTACTATTCCTAGACCGTGGAGAAGGGCTTAAGTGATTTGGGCTCAGACTACCTCTACTACTTTTGCGATTCTTCTCCATCTACAATAAGATACACATTAGATGCATTATGGTATAAAAAATGTTAAAGAAAAACATGAGCAGTAGACACCATCAACAGATACAAGTAAATAAACGATGAATATTCATCCCATTGACATGAACAATGACCTACCGTGGATGATCTTGAGATTGTGATGGGTTGACTTTGAGGTCTTCCCCTCTGAGCAAGTGTAACCGGAGGCGTCTCATCATCCAGAGAAGGGAAGAGAGGGGTGTCAGGAGGAGTTAATAACCTTTAATTTAACAACACCAGATATTAGATCAAACCCAAGAACAGTGAAGTAGTGAGATCAGCTACAGAACAGTGAAAAAGGATTAAAGGAATTTATATATTTCCAAAGAATAATAACGATTCATTCATATCTGTAAATTTAGTTTCTAAAATGACTAGTTGTGATGCCATAATTTCCAATTACGTGGTTAGAGACTGATTTTTCAGCTGCATGAATATAAAAAACTTCTCCTACTGGAATTTTATTTACTTTTTATTAACTAATGCGTTTTTTTTTTTTTTTTTTGATAATTATTTTTATTTACTTATTTTGTGAGATAATAAAGCAATGTATTGAACAAACAAGGTATAAAACTAGGGCCAAACCACATAAACAGAGGGCATACCCCCAGACAACAAACTAACGAGCCTCTAGTGTGATGCTAAAGAAGTATCTGCTTGAAGCTTCATTTTTGTTTCTTTTCATTTTTTTGAAAAATTTCGGTATTAAGTTCCAAAATTACCACCAAAAAAAAATTCAACTAAAGGGTGTAAAATTGACAGCATCACAAGAAGAAAAATATCACCCACCATTCGTAGTCATTTTTCTCCCCATCCGCATTAAGCAGGCCACTACTCTCACCTCGCCCAGGAATGGAGATTCCAAGCTTATAATCTGAGAAGTAATTTAACTTTGTAGCTACAAAAAGCAAATCAAGGTAAAATATAAAAAAAAAAAAAAAAAACTGTCGGCTAGAGAAAACAAGAATAATCTAAATTCCATACTTCTCAAAAGAAGGAAACCAACAACCCAATTCCAACAGTCTATCAGTAATAGAAACTTACAAAATATATCTTCAAAATCATCATTTGATTGAAGCAAGAAACTGTCTTTTTCTCTGGTCTGCATCTCATTGAAGAGAGCAAGATCATCATCTTTCTCTCGGAATAGAATTCCGGCCTCAAGACTGCGCCCTCTTTTGTGATTATCCCCTCTAAGCTCCCTCCCAGGGGAGCATCTCATCGCCGGAGAAGGAGGCATTTTCACTACCCTATTTTACTGCGCTATAATTATCACTCCAAACCTTCCATACAACCCAAATGGAATCAACAACAACAACAACAACCCATGAAAACCAGAATGTAATCAAGCTATAGTTTGTAGTATAAATAACTTAAACCTCTTTGATCCCTCCTAAAACTAATAACTTGCACATCATATGATACAATTATTATTACCCTTTGATAATCAAAACCAAACTCAACTCTCCATTGATAGATATCAAGATTTCATGAAATTCACTTCCATTTCCATACACGAATCCGAAAATTGCATCAAATTGAGTAAAAACCCAGTCTTGGTAATTGACGGCATAGCTGGAATTCCAGTGCCAGTTCAAATGTGAAGCCATATCTACACAAAAAAACAAAGAATTCAAGGCCAAAGCCATGTATTAGAACCCCAGATTTGTCAGATTGTGATCCCGAAAGCGACAGCTACACGAAACAAAACCCTAATTCAACTCTAAAAGACTCGGTCCTGAGTTCAAACTACAAGTACAGAGTTGTCATTTCGAGCCTTGACTTACCGTCACCACCGAAGTCAAACGCCTTGAAAACACGAACTCACTCACTCACTCACACCAACTCGACACAGCTCGTGAAGAAGCGATTGAGATCTCGATTTTGCAACGAAACTGAAGAGAAAAAGGAGCTTGGAGCTGAATAAAAAAACTCGGATCTGCGAGCATTGTCAAGTGTTGTGCGTGTTGTTGTGTAGATCGGAAATGCAGAGAGAGATCAGTGGATCGAATAGGAGAAAACGTGTAATAGCTTCTTCTTCTCTCTCATCAGATAATACATTGAAGAGAGAGAGAGAGAGAGAGAGAGAGCGCTACAGGGGCAGGTTTTGCTTCTTTTCTTCCTCACTGAGCTTTCATTCTCTTCTCAGTTCTCTCTCTAGTCTCCATGCTCTCTGTGATATTTTTTATTTTTCTTTTTTATTTTCATTTTTTATAATTATTTTCTTGTTAGGCATGCCAAAAAGTCTGAATTTTTAGTTATTTTAGTCAAAAATAAAATAAAAAAATTAATAAGGTAAAATATCATATTTAAATTATAATTATTTTATTTTTTTCTTATAAAAATTAAAAAAGTCAAAAAGTCTATTTTAAATTAGGCTTTTTAATCCCAAGCTAAAATAGTCAAAAAATCAAAAACCTAATCCACATCCAAACGAACCCTAAATCTGTTTATCTCTTTTATTTTTTCATTGGTTGATTTCTTTTACATTTTTTTTTTGGTGATTAAGTTTTGACAAGTGAATTGGGTTTAGGTTGGGATTAAAAAAATACAAAAAAATAAAATAAGCCAATAACATAATGACTTTTTAGAAAGTAGGTTAAAAATTAATTTTTTAATTTTTTTTTAACGTGCAAAAAAAATACGTAAAAAAATGGTGCGACTCAAAAAAATTAAAAAAACTAAAAAATTCACATCAAAATTATAATTATTTCACTTTTTTTTTTTTAAAGTCAAAAAATTCTTTTCAAACGGAACTAACTTAGTCAGGTTAAATTAGTCCCAAAAAAAAAAATTTAAAAAGTTAGGTTAAATTTTTTTTTCCCCAACAGACCCTAATAATAATATTAGCTAGAAATTATAGTAATTTTTTAAAATAAAAAATAATAATCTACGCGCACAAAGAATACAAAACATAGAATAAACAAATGTAAAAATAAAATAAAATAACGGTAGTGATTCGTAACTCGAATCTAGTGGCTCGAGATTGGCTCGATTTTTGTTTTCAACAGGAGGAGGAGGAGGAGGGAGGGGAGGGGGCCATAAAAATTGCTGAAGGAGTAGTCGGGGCGGGAGGCGGGGCTGCGCGGGGCTTCTGCGACGGGCAGAGGTGGCGGAGGCGACGGAGGCGACGATCGGAGCTTCTGCGACGGGCGGAGGCGACGAGGACGGCGGGCGGAGGCTCCCTCTCTCCTCTTCCCCTCTGTTCTTCTTCTGGTTTCAACGAAGAAGAAGAAGAAGAAAAGGAAGAAAGAAAAAGAAAAAAAAAAAAAAAAATCGAATGGCAAAACGACGTCGTTTTGCCATTCGAGCCGATTTCGAGCCACCATTTTCGAGCTACCAGTCTTTATCCATAAAATAAATGTAGTACAATTTAAACTTCTAAATTCATTCGCATCGGTATGATACAAAAATTGTTTGGGGGTGTGGTGGTCTATTTTGACGATTAGGAAAAAACTTAGTTTATTGGATATTATTTATATATTTTTTTAATGTTTTTTTTTAAAGAAAATGTTAATAAGTAATTTTTTTTTCCTAGTTCTCAAACTATAAGTTAATTTTTTTTATTATAAGAAGACGTGTAAAAAAATTAAGAGATAATGTGACTGAAATAAGGTAGCCCTCATTTGGCATGAGAGTTTTTAGGGTTACAGGCTAAAATAGTGACAAAGATAAAATAAGTTAAAAAATCAATAAGATAAAATATCACATTCAAATTATAATTATTTCATTTTTTTCTTACAAAAATCAAAAAATCAAAAAATCAATCTCAAATGATATTTTTTTAGCTCTAGATTAAAATAGCCAAAAACTCAAAAAGGCAACCCACATTTCAAACAAAGCCTTAGTAAGCCAATATCTTATTATGGCCCTGTTTGGAAAATTAACTATTTTAATTGGTTTTTTAATTATTTGGTTATTTTAACCTCATTAAAAAAATTATATTTATAAAGTTTGTTGACTCTTTTTTGTAATTGATGTGATAGTTGTGAGAGAAAAATAAAATGATTATAATTTGAATACGATATTTTATTTTATTTTATTAATTATTTTAGCCTCTAACCTACTTCCCAAACACCCCTTATATATTAAAAATTGATAATAAAAAAATAGAAGACAAAAATATCCTCCTCTAATCAATTCGTTTCCTAATTTATTTAAGTTATTTGTGTGTCAGGTTGTTTGATATGCCTATATTTTAGATAGGGCTCTGGCTTTGGTCCAGTCCTTAATCAGATTGGACGGTGCTGTTGGGCTCGTGGGGGTTCACTACGGGTCCCGTTTTGAAAATCTGAACCATTCAATGTGTAGAACTCGTCGAGTACTATATGCCTGTGAAAAATCACGTTGATCGGATATCGATAGCTATGTGATCAAATCAGTTTTGTATAAAAAAAAATGGACGGTGAATAAATTAACGGTTGATAAAAAACTGATTTGATCACATAGCTATCGATATCCGATCAACGTGATTTTTCACAAGCTTATAGTACTCGACGAGTTCTACACATTGACGATTCAGATTTTCAAAACGGAACCCGTGGTGAGCCCCCACCGGTCCAACAGCACCGTCCAGTCCGATTAAGGACTGGACCAAAGCCAGGCCCTTTAGATAGAAATAGCTTGGGGGGAAGTTCACCTTTTTTTTTTGTTGGTTTTTTTCTTCGTTTTTCATACACTTTTTCAAAAAAGTTTTAGGTTTCTAACTTCTATCAGAAGAGATGAGCTATAATATTAAAAAAGAATTGAAATTTTCTAAAAAGACAAAAACAAATAAAAAATAGTAGACTTTTTTTTTTTTTTTTTTTTGCTTCTTTTAAAAAAAAAATTCAAAAAATGAAATAAAATCTTTTTTGGATTCATCTATACTAGACAAACTAAAAAAGAAAAGAAAAAAATTGACATAATGTAAATAAATTAAAAAAAATCACTAAAGACAAAAACTTCGAAAGAAAAAATTGTGGTTTATTTGAAAAGTTGAAAAAACCTGAAACTTTTGACTTATACTTTTTTATTATTAATTTTTAACTTATAATAAATTTCACCAAACAAGCTTAATGACATGGCAAGAGAATCTGGCATTATGTGATTAAATTTGTAACAAATCAAAAGATGATTCATAACCTGTAATATATTATAGGTAAAATTAAAATGAGTTTTTATGGGTCTCAAAAAAAATTTAAAATAAAATATTCACAGCCATAAATATATTCATTTTATTTACAATTATAAATACAAATAATTTAAGTCACATCCTATCTTATTTTATGAAATTATTTATGTGCCTATAAGACAGCTGCATGATTTCAAAGCTTTCTCCTTAAATTTTATGACCTTAATTATACTAACTTTTTTGTTGGATTTCGTGTGAATTTTATTTTAATTCCCACACAACTTTATAACAAAAATATTGTTTGACACATATATGGCCACAACTTTTTGGTAGGACTCATGTTGTCAACACACACCTTTTAGTGCCAAATAAAAGTTTGTGCATAGTCAAAATCAAAAAAAAGAAAAGAAGAAGTGTGTGTATATGCATTATTGCTTAAATAATGACCTAACTAAATTACAATAATTAATGTCATATAAAGTCACAATATGCTTTCTTCACAAAGTTGCAACGTTTATTTTTTATTAGATGTTACTTTGTTTTTTTTAAAAAGAAATAAATGACAAAACATATTTCTCTAGCACCATAATATTTTAACACAAATATCACATTTAGTAAGAGAGCTAGGGTTGCAAACGAATTGAACTGAACTTTACTGACCTCGAGTTCAGTTCGTTTGTTTATCGAGTCTAATTATTCAGCTTGATTTTAGCTTGGTTCGTTAATATTAGCCGAGCTCGAAGCTCAATAACGAATTTTTTTATTATTTATATTATTTAAATATATCAATAATATATTTATATATTATTTAATAATAAGTATTTATATTATTTTAACATATAAATAATATAAGTATGCTATTATTTACATATTTTATATTATTTAATATATAAATAATATATTTATTTTATAATTTAAGTAAAAATAAACGAGTCAAACTTATTCGAACTCGAATTCAGTTCGTTTACGAAACGAGCCTAAAATCTAACTCGACTTCATTTATTTATTTAACGAATCAAGTTTGAACCTTTAACTAGTTGAATCGAGCCGAGTGACGAACAATTCAACTGGTTGTAGCCCTAGAGAGAGCCCTTTATTTCCTAAGTCAACTCTTTATTGTGGCGTAAGTTATGAGAATCAAACTCTCTAGAAAAATAAATAGAGAAAATGTTATGAGAAAATGTTATTTACTTATTATTTATTTCTCTCAACCTCTGCTCTAGACAGGACTTATAGTACGTCTTTTTTTTTTTTTTTTTTTTTTTTTTTTTTTTTAACAAATTTAAAATCCCACTATCTAAGAGAAAAAAATTTGCTTGGTTTGAGCTTTCTAAAAATACTTTTCAAAAAATTTTATTTTTTGTATTTTTTTATTCTTACTGAATTTTTTAAATATTTTAAACAATTTTTTTAATTTTTAGACATACCTAACATTAATACACTTAAAAGGTATAATTTTTGTGAAATTTTTTTAAAAAAAATTCACTAAATATCAAAAATACAAAAAAAAAAAAAAATGAAAATTTAGTGCATTTTTCGTATTTTTGTGTATTTATTAATTTTTTAAAATATTTTTTCATAAATATTTTACTTTTTAGACACATCTAAATAAGATGCATCTAAAAAAGTAAAAAAAAAAAAGCTTAAAATTTTAAAAATATTCACTAAAAACAAAAAAAAATACGAAAAACAAAAACTTAATTTTCAAAAAATTTAATTTAAAAAACTGAAACCAAACACACTGACTAATATTTATTTTCCTTTTCTAAATTCAAGCAAAAAACGATATGTCTAATCTTATATTCTTTTCCATGTTTCCAAACAATCTTGTCTTCCTACTAATTAGGAAAGATGTAAAACAATAAATAAATTAAAAATTAAAAATTCATTTACATATTATTATTAAAAAAATATTTAAAACCCTTAAAATATCAGCTCTAAATTTACTTTTGTGAAGGGTTTATGTTGGCTCTTTATTAAGAATGAATCAATCAATTTGACCTAACTTTATGTACATCAATGAGAATAAATTTAAGTAATGTTTTAAGAGTTAATTACGCTTGTAATACAGAAATAGATTACAAAAATCTACACATAAAGCACATAGATGAACAAGATTTTACCGGATACGCTAGTAGAGCCTACTTTAAAAATCCGATCCATCCATTTGTGTTTTTGTATTTGATTTTGTGTTTTGTTTCTTTGTTCGAACACTTAAACTTTTATTTTTTTTTATCATTGACAAAAGAGAAATAAATAATATAAAAAGAAAAAAAGAAAAAATTACATTACACAACATATAAGATTCGAAATCACATATAATTCTTGATAAAATTAAACCCTTTGTCACAAGTAATGCTAAAATTTAAACTTTTTTAAAAGATAAACCACTTTGTTTAATCCAAATCCATCTACCAACCATAAGTTCCATATCACCAACAATAATGAAGAATTAAAAATAAATCAATTTTTTTTGTGTCCATTAGTTTTTGATAATTGTAGTAAGGTACTATGTTGGTTGGCATAGAATGCGACTTTTGCTTTTAAAATAAGTACGTTTATAATTTCTTTTAATATGACTGCCGCCGCAAAATAAAATATAATAAAATAAAATTATTTTTGATAGTATGCATCTCCATTAAATTATAAATGTCACCGGTGGGATTTTGAAAGTTGAGCAATAAAATGACAATGCTATTATTATTCATTAGCTAGCTTTGTCTTTATAATGAAAATGATACTAAAATAATTACATAGTTTTAATTGGTAGGTGAATAGAAAATAAGACTGTCATATGTCATATTAATATTGGATAAGTTAGTAATCCATCTCCATCCAGGGGCAAAATAAGACTGTCATATGTCATATTAATATTGGATAAGTTAGTAATCCATCTCCATCCAAGGTTTTGCCCCTTCAACTGTTTTGTCACAAAAAAAATTATTGGATCTGTATTAAATTTAGGAAAATGATTGGATTCTATCCAATCTATCGTTGGATGGGAGAGGTGTTGTTGGGTTTATTGAGCTCACCATGAGTTTCATGCTGATGATTTAATTGTTTATTTTGTAGGACTTTGTGTACAGACCATCCATAAAAAAAAAAAAAAATAGATTGATCTGATTTATATAATTATATAATTTTTAAATAAATTGATAGTCTATTTTTAAATTAATATTCCACGTTTTTTTTTTTTTCTAAAAACAGTTATAATGAAATCAAGTAGATATTAATATCGGAATAATTTAATTTTTTTTCATGGATATTCTATACACAAAACTTACAAAATGAACAGTTTATCATATAGCTAGAATGCAACTAGTGGTAGATTTTGCTTCTCTAGTCGAATAGTGGATTGGAGAGAATTCATTCCCTCGTTATATTGTATCTAATATATTTTCTTATTAGATTTCACACCACTAATACAGATGATAGGTCACATGTATACCTATTAATGTAAGTTTCACTACTATTGTGTTTAACGATAAAAAAAAAAAAAATGCCTATGTATAATATTATTCAAAAACTTGACTATATTGCTGAATAAATAAATTGAAATGATATAACATATATACAAGAAGATGTGCACGCTCCATAGGCGTATTGTTAAAAAATAAAGAAATTATAAAATTTGAAATCAATATGAGAATAATTTAGGAATATAAAAAGTATGACAAACTTGTTGACACCAAATAAGCTATAATAGTATAGATACCAGAGGTAATTGGATTTGATAATTGTAACAAATATTTAAAATAATTGGAAAAAATTAAAACAGTTTATAATAATTATCATATTTTAAGGACACCCACTCAAGCTTTTGCTGTATACATGAGTATGAATAAACATATATCTCATCAATATAAAAGCCATGGGACTGTCAAAATCTAGTGCATTGTTTGTCAATTTCAAATGCATTTTGAGCAATTTTCTAACTAAACAAATTTTTGTATTCAATCTACTTTAATTGAAAACTTTCCTCATTTGTTATTTCTTTTTCTTTTCTTTTTTTATTTTATTAATTTTTTGTGAAGCTAATTTATAAACGAAAAAAAAAAACACACACACACATAAATACTAGTCATCTTGGCATATCTCATGAGGCAACTTAACAACAATAATGAGATATCCCAACCCATGGTAAATTGAAATATGACCGAATCTATTTTACTATAAAAGAAGTTAGATTATAATTGCTATAAGGGAAATTCAAATATTAAAGTATTTTTATTATATATATATATGATAAAAAAAGAAGATGAGGAGATTAACATGTGACAATTCTCTCTGAACGTGATTACAGGAGTCCTTACCCGATAAGAGGTAGACATAAAATGAAAGATGTAGACGAGTCCTAATAAGGGGAAGATCTTCATGATGCCTATAATATGATTGATGAAGTGAAGTGAGCAAAATATTAGAGATATATAGATGTTATATAGTTTAATTATTAAGTATTTGTGCAATATTATATATTATTGTTTTTTTCCTTTCTTCTTAGATAGATGTAATTGTGTATTATTATATTTTTTAGTGATTATTTTCAAATTAAGAATCGATCAAAAAAATAAATAGTGATATAAGGTGGTAAAAATTAGTAATATATATAAATAAATTATAAATACATTCTTTGAGATTTGTTAAAAGAATTCCCCCTTCATATTTTGGAAATAATAAATACCCTCTTATTAAAAAATTTCATGCAATTGACCGAACCAAAAAAAAAAAATTATCCAAACACCTTCCAATACCAAAATGAATTATTACACTACCCTCATTTTCATCCACTTACCACTAAATCCCACTTTTTACACCACCACAATATTCTTCAACTTTCCTCAATGAGGCACCAAATGCTTGTAAACAGTAACGACGGTTGTGCTGATCAAGAGTGAAAGATTTGGTGTAATGGTTGTACAAAGTGGTATTACAAATGAGGAGAAAATGATAGATAAAAAGATGAGATAAGAAAGTAAATAAATAAATAAAACGTTTAATTTTATAAAAGTTGGTATAAGTATATATATATATTTTTGTTATTTGCATCATAAACTTTGTTAATTTGACTTAACAATTGATTAATTGAATGGACCATTTGTTATGTGATTGTAAGTCTTAAGGGGTGTAATTTTTCAAATGTGAGAAGAAAAACTATATTTTAAATAAATCGTAGGAGAGTATTTATAATTTACACTCTATATATATACATAAATCACTTATGTTAATTATTAGTTAAAAAAATATACATATATGTATCTGCACACCTGCCAAAAGTATATAAATAAATTTTCTTATTTTATTATAAGTTAAGGGTTGTTTTGAAATTGATCTCTGTAGTATTTTTGTAGTTTTTCTTCTATGAAAAAACAAATAAAAAAAAGAGAGAATAATTAACATTTTTATAATGACTTTTTAACTTTTTAATTAAGAAGTAGGCTCCTTTTGGAATGTGGTAATAAGCTGTGTTTGGACGTTTGTTCAGAAAGCCAAACGTGGCTTTTTTGTGCTGGAACCCATTTGGGAGGCTAATAAAGCGCAGTATGAAAATTTACAATTATACCCTCCATTATTTGCAGTTGCTGGAGATTGAGAGGAGAAAATTTGTAATTATAGGAAAGGGGTATTTTGGTATTTTTACATTATGACATGGTGACATGACGTCATAAACAAATATTAACAAAAAAATTAAAAAAATTACTTTTTACCAACTTTCCAAATTACATTTCAAAAAAGCCAAAAAACTTGGTTAAAAGTCAAAAATCAACTTTTAACCATCTTCCCAAAATATCCCGTAGTCTTCTCAAAAATAGACTTACAATTTGGTGTTTGGAATTTATTTTTATTTGGTTTATTTTTGTTTTCTTTATTTTAAAAAAGTTTTAATCTTTTAAATTTAGTCGACGAAACAAGTCAAAAAATTAGAAAAAATATTGAAAAGACAAAAAATATAAAAATAAATAGTGAACATTTTTAGTTTATTTTGACTTTTGAATTTTTTTTTAAATAATCAAAAAGTTAAAAAAATTTAACATCATTTATAAAAAAATACTAAAGATAAAAAAGAAAAAGAAAAAAAGAATGATTTATTTGAGTCATCCAATCGAAAAATTATTGGGTGCTCCTGAGGTGCCACATGTTCATATTCTTCATTAATTATTATACATTAGACTATCTCCAACATTTCAACTATTATTTCATCAAATTTAAATTTGATGAAAAAAGGCCCCTTTTGTTGCCCCATTTGTTTCACCAGATAAGTATCAAATTGAGGATATGTTAAATCTTTCACTAAATTGAGGATGACTCGGGACTTTCATCAATTCACTATTCATAACTGTTGCATTTTCACCACCACCAGGCGACCAATCGGATGTCCAAATGGTTATCCTGCCAGATGACCATTTCCTTGCAAAAATTTGTAAAAAAATTACATTGGCTGGTCAACAACCCGATAGTCCGTTCGGTCGATTGATACTTTGATGAAAATTCAAAATCTTTCGTTGGAGTGTATGATATTAGATACATTTTTTTACTTAAATTTGGTTTTAAAAAATAGATATAACGTTGGAAATGCACTTATGCCTTATTATGTGTCTCAATCACCTAATAAATTTTATCTTCTTTACCAACCACAAACACTCCTAAAATACGACAGTGATTGGTAGCTCGAATCACTGGCTCGAAATCTGGCTCGAATTTTCTTTTTTTTTTTTTTCTTTTCTTTTCTTTCCTGGTTTTGGCTTCGTTTTGCAGAACGAAGAAGAAGAAGAAGAAGGGAGAAGAGGAGGAGGAGGAGGAGGAGGGTGAGGGGGACTGGAGGGGGCCTAAAAAATGGAGGAAGAAGACGGAGGGGCTGCGACGAGCTCGGCGATCTCGGCGGGGCTGCGACGAGCTCGGCGGAGGCGACGGAGGCTGCGACGAGCTCTGCTGGGCCGACGACCGACGGGCGGCGAGACGATCGGAGGCTGTCTCCCTCCCACGACGAGCCCTCCCTGCGACGATCGACGGTCTGACGAGGACGCCGGGCAGACGACCCACGGCGGGGCTGGGCTGCGACGAGGACTTCCTTCCTCCCTTCCTCCTCTCTTCTTCCTCCCTTCCTCCTCTGTTTCCTCTCTTCTCTCCCTCTTTCTCCATTCGAGCCATTTCGAGCCTCGTAGCATTCGAGCTACGAGGCATTACTGCCTAAAATATTATGATAACGTTTGGTAACGTTTACGTTTTTTGTTTATGTTTACAAAAATTTTATAAATTGATTTTTGTTTATTTTTAGAAAAACATTACAAACATGTTTGGTTTGAACAAAATATTTAAAAAATTTTAAAAACATAAACTAAAAAATATGTTTGTGTAGACCTAAAATATTTATATTTATTTTTATTATTTATGACAATGGGATCACACATATTATAATTGAAAAAAATTAATTAAAAAAATAATTGAAGAAAATTTAATTGGGAAAAAAATATTTGAAAAAAAAATTTAATTGAAAAAATAATTAAAAAGATTTTAATTAGGAAAAAAATTAATTGAAAAAAAAGATTAATTAGAAAAATAATTGAAAAAAAATATTTGAAAAAAAAATTAAAAATTGAAAACATAAACTCATTTTTTAAATTTACGTTTTTTTCTTAAATTTATAAATTGAAATAACCATTTATAAACTAAAAAATTTATCAAATAAATTTTTATAAAATTATTTTAAATTTTTATAAATATAAACTGAAAGCTGAAAACGGAATAATTAACTAAACAGACCTTATGTAACCGTATTTTCAGAATATCTAATAATTACATGAACCAAACAGGCTTTCAACTAGTGGAACGCTAGAGGGCTATGATTCATAGGGTATCGTACAAACACGGCTATTTAGAGTAAGTGATGATTGATGATTATGATGCGACTTTAAGATTAGATTTATAGTAAAGATTACTGTTTTTGGAATTAACGTCCCTGTTAAGACACGTGGAGCCCATGCAAACTTTGGCTTCCTTGCCCTATCAAAATACTAGGGAAGACCCGTGTCTGAAGACACTATCAATAATTTTTTTGGTGTCACATGTTACGAAACTCAATGATAATAAATTAATTCAAAATGGTAAATGTCACTCCGACTTAAAACTTCACATATAAGAAATTAAAATTGTTTCTACACATTGAATTAGAGAAAGCATTTATAAATTTCAAATAGCAAATTTCAAAATTAAAGTCCAAAAAATGAATTATGTATTTGAATGTAGCATATGTAAAGAATCTAAAAATATTTGCTAAACTTAAAAGTCCAAATAGCAAATTTTAGATTTTTATCCACGTCAAAATGACACACCTATACACTATAGCAAGTTAGAATGTGATAACCTTTAATAAAAGAATGTTATTGAATTAATATTATAACTGGTAACCCTATCGCTTTATTAGGTTTAAATTCCTTCAAATAAAGGTCAATGAACATTATGATACAAAAGAATAATCCTAGCTAACCCAAAAATAAATAAATAAATAATTTAACATGAGAGCGCCAACCAACGCCACACTGGTAGAAGCAATGTAACCCAATGTTTCTAATATGGATCAATGACCTGCAACAAAATCACTCGCCTAAATTTGCTTCAAAAAACCAATAACTATGAAAAATCACATCAAAATGCATATGAGAAATCAGAAGAAATTGTAATAAAGAATAATTGCATCAAAAGAAACTGTAACATGAAAAATCGCATCAAAATACATATGAGAAACAGGAAAATCAATAGCTATGAATTAAGAAGAATTGAACATAACTATTATGGTCAATTGAATTATGTATGCATTACTAAAGTAAACAAATGAGAATACACAATTGTATGCATTACTAAAGTAAACAAATGAATAGAAAAGCAAATAATAGTATAGAAGGATCAATTGAGAATGCCAATAAATCATACAAACCTCCAAATAGAATTAAACTCGAATTTTGTAAGGGGAGCGAATAATTTTCTTTATTAGGCTTCGTTTGGGAACAGGCTAATTTAGTAACTTTTTGGCTATTTGGCTAAAATATGAGCTAAAAAAAACTAGTATGTTTGGGATGATTTTTTGAATTTTTACGAAAAGATGTGCAAAAAGTAGAGAGAAAAGAGAATATTTGACTTTTTGGTATGGGTTGTTGGCTTTTTGGCTAATCTAGTAACTTTTTGACTTTTTGACTAAAAGGGAAGGTTCCCAAACGAGGCCTAAGAGAGTCTTGTTATAAGGAAGAAGAAATTTTAAAGGTTGTAAAACCAAACAAAATTAAAATTTTAAACAATTAAAGCTTACCTTGTGCGAAGTATCCATTTTTGGATGATCATGCTCCTTTGAGTTTCCATCCCTGTGATAATGCATAACTCATTTTCTAGTTGAAGCATTATGTATAACAATTAGTAGGTAACAAAAAAAGAATCAAACTTGAAATTAATGTTAATGGGCAAATCTAACTAAAATTAAACCCAAGGTTCATTAAATAAAATTAACTGTACTATTTTTTTAAACAAAGATTACAATCAAATATTTGTGGTAGTTCATTTATCATTTTAATATTTTTGGAATCAAAACCATTCAGAAACACATTTAAATCTAACCCATTTAAAAAAAAAAAAAAAATCATTACATGAAGATAGGTTTCTAAAATCTAAACCATTTCAAAAAATTATTACATGAAATTCACAGCTTTTCCTCACCTCATACCCAACACCACATTTGCCTCAAACCAATCAATTGACCTGCCTACTTAAAAAAAAAAAGAAAAGGAAAAATAAAAAGGGATTACATACTTTTCACTTTCTAAGTGATTGATAACATGTTGTATACTCCAAATCAATCACCAAGAATTTGCCCACAACATTTAAGAGAGCACTTCACCAACATTAAGGGTTGAAAGTGAAACCACCTTCTTCTTCACTTATGAGGTACCATTATGCATAATCATTCAATTAAAAGTATAAAGTATGTTTAAACTACTTCAAGGATAAAGTAAGTTTATGCCATCACTCATTACTCCAAGATGACTAACTAATAACATAGATGGTCTACTAAATTAATTTAGTTCCAAAACCAAATATTTGAAGAAAAAAAGAAACAATCAATTGGCTTAAAATTGGCTTTTATTAATATAGACCTCTTTACTGTTTTTCTTTTATAAATTCTTTATAGACCTCATTGAGCCAATCTCAGCATTGTTTATAGAGTCTTACAAAATAACTGGCAAAGTTGAAAGTATAATTTTTTAGGTAAATTACAAATACACCCTTGAGGTTTGCTTAAAATACGAATTGTCCCTTGTGGTTTGGAAAATTAAGAATACCTCTGTCAGAATTTTTTATTTAACAAAAATAATTGAAAAAGTGAAATTTCTAATTGTTCACCTATACAATAATCAAATTTATCTGAATTATTAATTGAAATAAAATTTTAACATTATTAAAAATTGTTAATTAACTTGATGATTTATTAATAAAAGGACATATTTAATATGAAATTAGAAACCTTAGAGGACATAATGTAATTTCTAAAACCACAGGGGATAATTTGTAATTTAAGTAAATCTCAAAGGGTGTGTTTGTAATTTACCTTTTTTTTATATTTATTTATCACAACTTACAATCCTCACTCTGAAAATAAAATAAAAAATGAGAGGAGAAGAAGAAGAAAGAAAGAAAGAAAGAAAGAAAAAAAAGAAAGAAAGGAAAGAACAGGTGCAACTCTTGTACAAAATAACAGATGATTTTCACCCAATAAAACTAAAATATATTGAGTTAAGAGTCACAGGGGTAAAGGGAAGAAGAAAAAAAAAATTGACTCTAACCCATCAAATCAAAATTTTAATTTATTATAATCATATTTGTTTGTCACATCTATTTTAAAATGAATATACAATTGTGCCTACAGTATTTAAATTTTAAAATGAAAAATTTAATTAATTATAAGCACTGGTAAAGTTATAGGGTGTGGAAAAAGTAGTAGGCAAAGTTATTGTATTGAATCAACCTGATCTAAATTTCTCTTCCACCCCCAAAATCACCTATAGCAAGAATAAAAATGACAATAAAAAGAAACTCCATAAATACACTTCTAGTTCCCCAAACAAAGATATAAAATTGTGAAGAAAAAAAAAAGGCTCACTTGAAAAATTCACTAATAGACCCACACAACACTTCCATTCATTGTATAACCTAAAATTTTCAAGTCTAATCAAAACAATGCAAAATCAAACATAAAGGCATTCTAAACCATGCTAATTTTCAAAATTATAGTAAAAATTATCACAATGATTATCATCAAAATTGTATAAAATTCAAAAATTAAAATAGAAGGCCCAAGTTATCACCATAAAAAAATCAAGTACTCGCTCTTCTTAGTTCTGAACCTAGCTAATAATCCAGAAGATAGCAATATGTAAATGAAGCCTATCTAATTAAAATTTAAGATTCTTAATTTGAACAATAGATAAGCAACAAATTATTGACAAATCCATCAATGGAAGGCAGACCAATTACCTAATCAACCATTGCGGCAAACAAAGTCACAACAACTTTTTATGAGCTAATCAAACACTCCTTCAAGCCAAGGCATATGTACCTGAAACAAAAGGAAGAATAGAAAATATAAGCAAGTAAGCTCCATTATCCAAAATCAACCCCTTAAAAATTGCCCATTGTTTGTTATGACACCAGATACGTAGGAATTAAGAATAACCTCTCAAGAGAATTCATAATCTCATAATAGAAGATAGAGAAGTTGAGAGCAAGGCCAAGACGAATTGGGTGTGTTGAAGGGAGATCTATATTTGCAGTGGTAGAAGCAACCTAAAAAAAAGAAAAAGAAGAAAGAATAGCATCAAGAAGACACATCAAGTGAATGTTAAAAACAAAACTATGTCAATATGCAGCAATTCACTATGCATATCTCTAGTATAGGATGTCAAGACAATTGATCAACATGCCTTATAACCCTTCAGTGATTGTTCAGCAGCCTCTTTTCTTTCCTGGTCAGTCTTAAACTCAACAAGATACCGGTAGTAGTCACCTTTCCTGAATTAATCAGAACACAGAGAAGATAAACTTACTTCCAATTTGGAAAGGAAAGAAAAATATGAGAAAAATAAAAAGTCACATTCAAGGTAGGCCTCAAACCAAATTGTATTAGTATTAGAAGTATCAACTGATAAAACCAAACGACACTAACTAATGTACTTCAAAAAAATAAAAATAAAAGAAGCACACCAACTAATAGGAAAAAAAAAAAATCTAAATCAACAACCAACATAAACAATTATTGCAAAACCAACTCACCATTGACAACAAATTGAATTCATCTTGGTAATGAAAAAAAGAAA